>CAJNOI010000987.1:0-21219 GCA_905250115.1 Adineta steineri | reverse complement strand
GTTCAAAAAACCTAAAAACTCAAAAAAGTTCAAAAAACCTAAAAACTCAAAAAAGTTTAAAAAACGTAAAAAAGTTTAAAAAAATTAAAAAAACCCTAGAAACTAGAAAAAATCTAAAAAGCTCAAAAAACCTAGAAAAACTCAAAAAAGTTGTAACACTCTGAAAAGGTTAAAAATTTAAAAAATTTTTTTATCGTACTGGATATTCATCTAATCTAATAGAGAAATTTATTCTGATTTAGACTAGCCTCATAGTAGATATTGAAAAAAAATTTTTATGGTACTGAATATTCTTGTAATTGAATTTGGAAATGTATTTTAATTGAAATCAACTGGGTAAAAAAATATTGAAAAAAGTTCATTCTTGTGGTGAATATAGGTCTAATTCAATCTAGAAATATGTATTTTAAATAAAAGAAACTGAGTGTGAAATATTCAAAAATGTTTTTTTCGGTTATTAAAACTGATTCAACTCGATATGGATATTGGTTTCGAATAAAACTAACTTAATCCAAAATGTTGAGAAAGGTTTTTTGTATTATAATTAGAGTTTATTCGTTTACAGTGTGAGATGAGGTTTCAATACAATTAACTAAATATGAAATAATGTAGTAAAAATTTGTGGTGACGAGTATCGTTTGAATTTCAATCAGATATGGATTCTAAATAGAAGTAATTTGATTGAGAATGTTGAAAAGATATGTTTCTTTTTCGTAATTAAGATTTATTGAATTCTAGTTGTATATGGGTTTTAAATAAAAGCGAGTTGATTCAGAGTATCGGAAAAAGTTTTTATCACGATTGAAAATCATTCAATTTGATTTTGGTATGGATCTCGATGTGAGATGAGTGTTCTAAAGATTGACATAAGTTATTGTATGGAAATTAAAATCACTCGTTGCCGTTTGGATATGGATGTCGAATTAAATTAAGTGAATTAGCAACATTCAAAAGGATTTTTTAATAATGGAATTCGTTGAATCTCATTTGTATGTTGGTTTTAAATACAATTTGCTGCATTCGAAATATTGAATCAGCGTCTTTTTTCTTTGTAGAAAATTTATGCTGTTTAACTTATAAATGGGTGTGTTAAAAATTGGGATACTTATCGAAACGAGATCTCAATTTAGTTTAGGTTTTAGTAAACTTATTCTGCATTTCCTCTTTTTACTTATACTTGACGTTTAGCTTACTGTATCCTTGCGACATTGTGGAGTGGGTTTTCTTCAGCTGTGAAGCGACCGATATTTTTCTGTTTCATACTGAGTGAAAAACATCAAATGTGTGCGTTGGTTATGCGTAGGCTACTATCGCCCTCCCCCGGACGTTTAATGTGGGCAAGAAAGTTGTTTTCTATGCAGTTTTCGACGATTCCGTTAGGTCGGGATAACATAGATCAATGAGATGAGTTTTGGCTACTTGTTTTCTACGTTTCGAGATGTTTGCAGCTTTTCTGAAAACCTGCTTTAACTGTCGAACAACGGATGTATTGTCGTGAAGTTTTCTTTAGGCGCTTGGAATATTTTAGTATTTACACTTTCTTCTTTATTTGAAAGGCTTTACTTATATTCCTCCTATGCTCATGACATGACAATTTTTAAGAAGATTTTGACTTTTGATAGTTCCATATTTGTGCAATTCTGAAACCCAATGACTGTTCTCGGCCCCCGTTGAAACTTTTGCATTTCATTCTTTCATTTTGAACTTTTTTTATTTCTTTTTTGAACGCTTTTGTGGTTTTATGAAGCCTTTAGGGTTTTTGAGTTTTTTAGACACTTTTAATTTTTTTAGAATTTTTTGGGTTTTTTAGAATTTTTTGAACTTTTTTAGATTTTTTAAACTTTTTTGAGTTTTTTAAAATTTTTTGAGTTTTTTAGACTTTTTTCGATTTTTTAGAATTTTTTGAACTTTTTTAGATTTTTTAAACTTTTTTGAGTTTTTTAAAATTTTTTGAGTTTTTTAGACTTTTTGAACTTTTTTAGGTTTTCGAACTTTTTTACGATTTTATGTTTTTGGGATTTTTTTGGGTTTTGGGTAAAACATGGACTATGATTTGATGAGGAAAATATGGATAGCTAAGTGAGCTCCAAATGTGGAGTTTACGTGTGGCGTTTACTTCACTGAACCTTTAAATTCACAAGATATATAACCTATTAAACAATTGTTTCATTACTGACATCAAGTTATACAAAAAATATTTGATCTTGTACAGAAGTATTCTTTTTAACTAGCTTTTTTTTTAATTTTATTCATTGTACTTTTATTTAAATTATCAGAACGAGATAAACTTCATGATTATAGTAGATTTTAGTAATATATTTTTCCATAAATCCTGCATGACTTACTTGAAATACAACTTGATGTGCAAGTAAATATCTTCAATTGCCTACGTTTACCAACATACTCTATTCAAGAATTAGCTATATATTATAAATCATTTATTTAATTGATAAATAACATATGCATGAACAATATCTGCCCGAAAGAATATATATTTTGTATTTTTTTCAAGAAAAATAATATTGTTTTAACTGAAAGAAAGTTATAGTTGATGTACAAATATGATGTTATCAAATGGAACGAGTTATACTTTATTTTTCAAAAATTGATTAGTCCTTAATGAATTTCGAAACTAATACATAATTTCCTGTTCCAATATTCTTTTGAACGATTGTATTTAATACTCATAGTCCCACCTTCCAAAATAATGCTGTCATAATTATGATAATCAATTTACTTGGTAACTAATATGAATCAATAACTACTGCATTGTTACTTTTTGATATTAACTAACATTTTTACTGTAAAATATGTGATTCAATCTGTTTATTAATATTTTGTAATATAACCTTGATATCAGTCCGACTGATTCCATAAATCAATGAGATGAAACGTATTAGTATTTATTCGGTTCAATTCCTATTTTAAAATTGAATTGTTAGCGTAAAATAAAAAAACAGTGATGAACATATTTCATAAAGTTTATAAATATCTTGTTGAGCTATCACGATCTTCGGCTACTCATTTTTATAAAATAACGGATAACTTTAATGAGGAATTTTGTTATGTACATTGTTTTCTTTTCCTATCTATGAAAAAGTAGAAATTTTCTTGTTGATACCAAAAGTGATATTTAACAAAGGTGCTCACTAACGTTCTTCGTATGAATTTGAAATGGAAATATACTTCAATCCTTGATAAAAAATGAGCCTTATTTTGTCAAGCCACAAGCGCTATGCGGTTTCTTTTGAAGAAAGTGACTTTTTGATCATTCTGTAGATTATAAGTAAATTAAATCAATTAACATTGATTATCTATTATCAGTAAGAATATATCCGATTGATTTCATTAATAAATATAAATAGAATACGATCTATTCAGTGAAATTATAGAAGAAAATTTATAGATAGTCATATTTACATGCATAAAAATGATTAACTGAATACATTAGAAATATATCGATACAATTTATTGTTATTTAACATTCAATTTGTAAAAATTTACAATATACACAACCACACCGTATAATTGATGATAACTAAAAGTGTAATAAAAATATCAAATCGGATACTTTTTTTTCTATTAAAAACTTCTGTTTTGTGAGGAAAACATAATTTGCCAACGACTAAAGACTTCACAATTGTTTGTGAGAGATGAATAAAAATCTGAAAACATATAGTAATTATTCAGATAATTAAATAACCTCTAATGATGTTTGTTATGTCTTTTTCGTAAATATAGAAACTAGATTTCTTTTTAGTGCAGATAAAAAGCTCGATATAACTCCCACAAGTAATACCAAAAATCTACAAGTCAACAATTTATTAATAAAATAACATGTTGTGTAATTATTAAAAAAAGATGATGTAAATAATAATAGTGATATGTTTGTGAATAAATTTTTTATTGAGAACCTTCAGATCTACCAGGCACACCATATTGACCGCCACTAGGTCCGCTATGTGGTCCAGCGGGTCTACCATGAGGTACGCCACCGGGCATATTAGGTTGACCACCGCCATATATAACGGGTGCGCTTGGTCTACCATATCCACCAGGTGCACCATATGCTCCGGGAGGTGCGCCATATGCTCCAGGAGGTGCACCATATGATCCGGGAGGTGCGCCATATGCTCCAGGAGGTGCACCATATGTTCCGGGAGGTGCGCCATATCCTGCAGGAGGTGCGCCATATGGTCCAGGGGGTGCGCCATACGCTCCGGGAGGTGCACCATATGGTCCAGGAGGTGCACCATACGCTCCGGGGGGTGCACCATATGGCCCATGTGCACCATATGGTCCTGGTGGTGCATTATATGGTCCTGGTGGTGCATTATATGGTCCTGGTGGTGCATTATATGATCCTGGTGGTGCACCATATGGCCCTGGTGGTGTACCATACGGTCCTGGTGGTGCACCATATGATCCAGTACCTGGTGCATTATGTTGGCCACCATATACCCCGGGTCCAACTTGTGGCGCATTATGTTGACCGCTATATTCAGCGGGCGTACTGTGTTGACCAGCGTTATATCCGATGGGTGCGTTGTGTTGTTCACCACCCGGTGCATTCTGCTGAGCAACGCCATGTCCTGCATGATGGCTGCCACGATTTCCGCTTGATCCATGATGATGATGACTACTGCTATGCCCCTCATGTTTACCGTGTTGACTACTATGGGCACTTCCCTGGCTCTTGTGCGAACAAGCAGAACCTCCTCCTTCTTTATGAAGAGAAGCAGGGCCTTTTGATTTATCATTTTCTTTCACAACGCTGCCTGGGCCGCTACCAAGTCCACCTTAAAAGAAAATCAAACAAGGGTTTTCTCAGAATCATTCACATTGAAGCTACATATGTTAAAGTTAGGAGTAATGCCTCATAGTTAAAAATTTTATTCAATACTGACAGTATTCGAAGCTATAGTTTCTCTATGAAACTTTATAAGTATTTAGGTAGACAAATATACTTGTATATTGTTTTACATGATCATAATATTAACTATTGAAGATTTTCTTCATCAGTAATAGAAATAAATTATCATAAGTGAAATAAAAACTGATATTCACGACATAACTTTAATTTGTATGGGATTTACCTGAATGCTGATGATGATGGTTATGTTGCTTATGATGATGATGTTGATGACCAGACATTTTAAAAAATTGATAATTTATTCGCTGAAGTTTGGCAGACTATTCAATCCTCAACAACATACATATATATATACTTTTTTTTATGTTTGTCCTTGAGTGTCGTTTGGAAAGAATATTTGTGCTTATTATAATGTGCGTATAAAGAAATTTTCTTTCTCTTACAATTGAATTAAATACAAAGAGTATTAGCAGTATATTTTTGTACCTTTTTAGCATTTGTTTCGTTTGTTTCTTCTAAAGACACCGCTGTTGTCGTTTGCTTGCATTAAGTGTAGACAAAGCATTTTATATTGTTATTGCACGTTATTTTAGCTTTCAATAAATATTTAACAGATTTACCTATTATGTTGGTCAAAACAATGTTGTCTTTCATCGAACGGCATTGTTTTTCACCAAGAGAAAATCGACTGAAGACACACTTTTAAATGTTAAAATATGCGTTTAAAAGAGAATTACTTTTTGAAAACAAACCGATTTAATGATGAAACGCTTACGAATTGTATTCTCTCAAAGCCATTAAACAGTTTTAATTAATTTTAGGATATGTAAAACAAATAAACTGTTCTGTATTATGTTGACAAAATTCACTAAAAGTTTATTGTTCCTATCAAATCAATAGTCATCATTAATTATTAGTTTCATAAATATATGAATTTTTTTAATGTATCTCAATACATTTTTCAAATAGTAGACGATAAATGTGATAACTACTGAAGTATACTGTCTTTTTTTTAGTTAGATAAGCAAAGTTATAGTGTTGAGAATATATTATAAATTTCAAACTGAATATTTTATATTTATGATCACCCAATAACATCTGACATCATTATGACAAAATTTTGTGATATATTTTTTATGAATTGTTGTATATATATCTATATTCGACATATTATGAATTATTTCGTGAATTTAAGAGTAGAAAATTTCTCAATGTACCATCAATCATTCAAAACATAAGTTCATAACATACAAGATTATCATGAATGCATTCTTATGTGACAGTAATAGTCTGTACGATCCATTCAAATTTTTTATTATAAAAATCTTTATTAATAGATGTAGTTTTATTAATTTTTACATAGTATTTTCAGTGTAGGAATATCTACCATAGCTGAATTGGCTAATAAGTCATCAATAATGAAAAAGAGAAAGAACAATGATAAGATAATATATATATATATATAAATAATACTCTTATTCAAGTGAACCTGAATTGTAACAGTTCATCACGATTTATATTGCATAAAATGATCTAATCTTATATATATATAATAAACTTAGATCGAACAAATCAAATTTAAATTTTAGATTAATTTTGAGTATACAAATTTTGGTGAATACACAGTATATGTTTAAGGAATGAAGAGTACAAAAATCTATTTTTTGTTTGATTACTATATATATTTTAATTAATAAAAAATATTTAAAAAAAATACTTGTTTATGTTTGACGTAATCGATGTATCATAGGAATGTAGAAGGGTGTTATTTTTCGATTATTTCTGCTACATAATATCACTGATAAGACTTCGTGTCGAAATTCACTGAATGTAATCATATAAAGTGGAAATGATAATATGTGATATGTAAAGAGCATCGAGTCCAGTATTATTAGAAGAGTATAACTTGCTGTATTTCCGAAAAATGCAAAACCTACAGTAGCTGGTATAGTCATAATCAAAAAGAGAAATGTTGTAATAACAACTGTAATTGATATAGTTCGATGATGGATACTTGAATTTTGAAGTATTGTCGTGCGACGTAGACGAATCAAACGATAGATAACACCACCGTTGAATATAAGCATTAGTAGAAACGGTAAACAATTGTACATGACTAAATTAACAAAATCCCATGTAGGAGAAATAATATAGAAACCAGAATTAGCATGTAATGATCCGTTTATGTCGTAAGAACAAGCAAATATAATAATGTGAACGTTGAATAAAATAAAGAAAATGATAACACATGTAATAATAATGAGAACATATTTAGAACGACCAAACCGTGTTCGATGAAGATAAGTCAATGATAAGTATCGATCGAAACAAATAAATACACGTAGCCAAGCCGATGTTTGAGGAGTAAAATAATTAAGAAAATAAGAAAACTTACATGAAATAATCGTGTACGTACTTAGTTGAAAACCATGTATACTCAACGTATAATGATCTAAATTCCATCCATACAACATGAGAATATCAAAAATAACAACTGTACGCATATAATATAATATTGGTCGTTCTCTTGCGTTTCGAAATTTTGATCGACACAGAACGATAAATGTTAGTAGATTGAATATAGTGCCTACAATAATTAGGCATAAACTATAATATGCAACCGCATTTGTCAAGATGCTCGATTTTTTAGAATACACTATTGTACTGTTCGACATAATATGATAAATTGACTTTCACATTTTCAGGAATGCATTATTGTGAGTATTTGATGAAAGTTCTTGTCCAATTATAACTAGAATAAATGAATAGTCTTAATACTAATTTTAGAATAAATGTCTGAACACTATTTGATTTAATTAGATAAATAATTATTTGAAAGAGATCAAGATTAGTCAAAGAATTTAATTCATAGTAAAATTTACCTCAATTATAATCAACAATTGTTAAGTACACGACCGAACGATCAAAAAAGAAGAGGAATGTTAGTTGAATGACAGTTTGCATAGAAACATACAGACATATTTCTGTACGATGAAGAAAATTTGTAATAAATTATAATCTACTACGTACATAGACAGACGTTTTCTTGTAAAATCAAGAGAAAGAAAAAATCACGTTTTTACTAATTTATAATTCAGCTCGATTAATAACTTCTATAAAATGAACAACAAAAGAATCACATTTTTACCAAAAATGGAAAACATCATAGCTACGCATCGACTCATTTACATTCTCATCGAGTTACTGCGAGGTATTTGTCGTTCTATTTTTGTGATCTGCATAAGGTAAAAGTGTATTACGCATATATAGTAATAAATAGAATGAGCAAAGTCAATTTTCTAAGACATAGATGACGTGCCATCATGATAGAACAACAAAAGTGATTGGTGAAAGGTTAATAATTGAGCAAGTGTAATTTATCTCATCCGTTCTTTATTGTAATTTATCATTCTAAAATACAAAAATGTCCTGAGCAAAGTAACAAAATAGAACAAGAAGTTGTAACTAATCTCAGTTGTCAAATATTTCAATTTACTTTACAGATCGAGTTCTTCTATTATTGATTTGTGGATCAGATTTCATAATACTCGAGTAAATTCAGTCCACATTGAACAGAATCCTACTAGAAGTTATAGAAACTCAAATTAGAATCGATAATAACAATTCAGTCATTAATATGCCGAGAACTTTTAAGAAAAAAAATTGATTGAGATTATCCAAATCGAATAGGACACAGTTAAATAAAATAGAAAATCATTCATACTAACACATAGAATAGACTGATTCGACCTAGCGATTTTAATCGGTGTGGTAGGTGTGGCAGGGTAGTCAAAGAACAAAAACTCACTCACACACATGAAAGTTAATTTGAAATAATAAAAAGTATCATTTTATTTTATTAATATTTGCAATTTATTGTTGTTTTAATTTAAAAAAAATATCCTTAACATACTTAGATAGAATGTCAAAATACCTGTCGGTACTTCTACATGCATGTACCTTAACCTCTGTAAGATTAATGCAGGATTCAACAAATTTTAAAAACAATTCTGTTTGTACTACAAAATATATTAGAGATGGGGAAAATGACAGTTATTAATTTACAGAATTATTTTTATAAATTCAGAAAATACTAAGACAGAACTAAAACGAACTGTTATCATTATTGTCACTCACCTTAGTTAAATATTGACTTTTATGTTCTTTTTATATATATTAATCAGACAAAAACGATACAGAGTCATTGTGTTTTTGTTTCGTTCTATTATAAATAACAGCCATGTGGTCTACTCTATTTATGATTAGTATATTATTGTATATTGCTTATCGTTTTTTAAAGTATTGGATATTAGATCCATGGTATATTCACAAAGATTTATGGGCACAAGGTATTCCAGGACAATATACACCTGTAGTAGGTGAGATACTTAATGTACGTCGTGCTGTTCTTGCTGACGATCCTCTATCTTTTATGGTTGAAATGGGAAAGAAATATGGCAGTTACTATCATACATCATTTGGTCCAGTACCTCGCCTTTGTACGAGTGATCCATCATTAATTCAAGGTGTATTAAAAACGAATGCTCGTTTTTATCGTAAATCTAATTTGATGCGATTAATTCTGGGAACTTTATTAGGTTATGATAATCTCTTATTGGCTGAAGATAATATTCATAGTCAACATCGCCGTCTTATTGCACCTGTTTTTCAACATCAAAATATAAATTCAATGATTTCACTTATGGTTGAATTAACATCAAATCTACTTACGAAATGGAAACTAACTCTTCACGATGTAGAAAATAAAGGAAAAGAATTAACTATTGATATACAGAATGAAATGACACATTTAACATTAGATATTGTAACTGGCTGTGTTTTTGGAAATGGATTAATGAAAAATGAAAATGTTCGTGAAATAATTTATAGAAATGTAACAACAACATTAGAAGATGTTCAAAACAGAACATTGAATATGATTGGTCTTATTCCGATTATAAATCGTTTACCTTTTCCAAGTAAACAACGTATCGATAAATCAAAACACGATGTTAGAATAGTTATACAACGTATTATTGATGATAGAAAAAAAAATTTAACAACATCTTCTTGTAAAGGTTAAAATAAATTTTTAAATTAGTTACGAAAAATAATTCTATTTTATCTGTATTTTCTTTACAAACATATATATGATAGTTTTACATTATTATAATACTCTTTTTTATATCTAGGACCTGATTTACTTGATTTAATCTTAGCAGCACGTGGTGATGATAAAATAAGTAAACTTACGGATGAAGAAATTTACGAAGAAGCACTTACTTTCGGTAGATAATATATTTATTTCTATTAATTTTCATAGAAAAGCATTTATTTAGTTCTTGCTGGCCATGAGACAACATCAAATTTAATGACTTGGACATTATATAATTTAGCAAATAATCCTGATGTTTGTCAACGATTAGAAGCCGAAGTTGATTCAGTCTTAAATGATAATGAAGAAATAACAGCATCTACACTTTCACTTTTAACATATACAGAAGCTGTTCTAAAAGAATCTTTACGACTTCATCAACCTGTACCAACAATTGTTCGACAAGCAGTTGAAGATAATATGTTAATAGCTAGTGATGGAAAACAAATTCATATAAAAAAAGGTACTGATATCCAGGTGAATTTTTTTCTCCTTCATCAGTAAGTAAAGAAGCATTTTTTTCTCTATTTTATTTTATAATAATAAATAGTTCAGAAAAATATTGGCACGAGCCATTTAAATTTAATCCATCAAGATTTAATGAACGTCATGTAGATACATATTTACCATTTTCTGCTGGACCACGTTCATGTATTGGACAAAATTTTGCAATGTTAGAAGCAAAAGTTATGTTAGCAATGATGATAAAAAATTTTCGTTTTCAACTTGTACCTGGTCAAAAACATGTCCCAGAAATTCTTATTACAATGAGGTAATAATAATTTCAATAAAAAATGTTTTTTCTCTAAATTATTCATTCTAGGCCAAAATATGGAATGTGGATGAAATTGTCATCACGATAATATTTTTTTTCTTCTAATGTGATATAATAAAAATTTTACAAATGTGTAAAAAAATCAATATAATGATGCATAATGTTTTTTTCCATATCATTATGATTTATTATTCATATTTGTAATTATGTCAAGTCTATGACGAATATACATTTAAGGTAATGATGTATATGACTCGAAGGCAGGAAGTTGTTTTTTCTAAGTAGTATATTACATTTTTGTTTTTCGATGACGTATGGCGGCGATATCTAGTGACACTAAATGTAGATCGTTCAACTGGTTAAGAAAGAAATTTGAAAAATGAGAACGAAAGAAATAAATGTAGTTGTTTAACGTTTTATCAAAAAAGACAAGAAAAGAAAATGAATGAATCGTTATTATCATCATCTGGTGATTCTCTTGAATTATCAATTAAAGAAAATACTAATGACATATTGGATTCTTATTCAATATTATTCGATAAAGCTAAACATAATTTTTCGACAAGTTCAGAAGTTTCATTTAACAAACATGAACATTCAATAATTGATCACAATCAAATTGATACTAAAGAAATATCAACAGCCATTAATAATGTACCAACAGAAAAACCTATAAACTTCAATCCTTTCCTTTTATTCTTCACAGAAAATGATGAACAAGAATCAGTAAGTTTTGGAAACATTCTATCTTTTATCTTAAATTAAATTTCTTGAGAATATAAAAATAAAAGATGCATTCATTTATTCTTCTTTCAATTGTGAAACAGTAAAAACAAAAATCTATGTGCACATGTTCAATGAAGTACTCTTGATAAATATTCAAAATTTAATTTTATAGAATCCAATAGAACTAAATGCTTTATTATCAATGAAAACCATCTCTACTAATAGATCGACTGATTCATTTGATGAAACAGGTAAATATATTAATAATGGAGTATACATAATAGTATATAATAATTTCAATGTTCTTATTCAGTGACACGATGTGTAAGTCCACAACGAGACTCATTAAGAACGAAAATAGTAACTAAATGTGAACAAAATCATTCAAAAAAGTAAGACATAATTATCGTTAAAATTTCTCTCTTTTTCTCTTTCTGTCTCTCGATTGGACATAAGTTCGTTTTGCACTCGCTTTTCTCGATGAATAATGTCTCTCTATGCCCGATCTTTCTCTCTCTCTCTCTCTATTCACATGACACAATTTCCCTTCTTTTTTTTCGTCGTCTTTTTTTCCTCGCTCTTCGTCTCCATTTGTTACTGCTCTATACCCATATATATATACATAGTAGCTGTGTATGTGAACTGGTCTAGTCAGTGCATTTTTGATTATTTCTTATTCTGTTCACATCGTCGTCGGACAAGAACATTTTCTCCAGCTGATTTTGATGAAAATGATTTTGTAATTCAGTCATGTTGAAACATATTGGTCATTCACATCACGCAAAACTTCATACATTCGATGATTTCTATCGAGATGATTCCAAACCAATAAAAACACGTTCAACATCAACGGATTCTATTTCAACAAGTAATTCATCACCAACATCTCCATCATCACCAAATAGCAATCCATATACATTTTATAATATATTTTCTGAGTTTAAATCTACAATAACACCTGATGTTGTTCTTGAAGAAGATGAAACTGAACAAAATGATGAAATTATACCTCAAGAATTAACTCCAGTACCAACAGCTGTATTTTATCTAGAAGATGATCATCATAATCATCATCAAGCAACCTCACCATCATCTACATCACCTCATTGGCCATCTTTAATTCTGAATCGTTTCCGACATACAAATAATCATCATCATCACTATCATCCTCGTGGAATAACTAAACAAAATTCAATAAATGAGAATCAAATGAGTTTAACAAAATTACGTAAAAGTGATTTAACTGATTCATCAATAAGTAAACATCGTTTTCTTAAACGTTCAGAAACTATCAATACTGCAAATGGTTTAACAGATAAAAAATCTTCAAATGATGATTTTCCTGAATTATCATTATCAACAAATAATAATATGGTTAAAAAACATCGTTCATTTGTTTCATTATTACATCATTTTCATCATCATCATCATCATAGTAATAATCGTGAACATCATCAAAATTTATCAAAAAAAAAATCCAAATCGATCAAATTCAACAGGAACTCTTAATATAGAAAAGGTGATTTCAAATACCAATAATGAAATTTCACGTCCAAAACTCATGAGACAAAAAACTGTACCTTCAAATAGTGAAAATCATTCACCGGTGAGAAGTACTCCTTCAACACCAATATTACCAAAAATTGCTTCTCTATTTCATCGCCATCATTTATCTGAACAACATAAATATCGTATAGGCAATTTAAAAGCTCGTCTTCATCATCGAAGAAATTCACCACCATTAACAAATACAGCACCTAAATTTCAATGTCAAGCATCCAATGAACTTATTCAAGAAATTAAACAATTAGAAGAACAAGAATATACGAATCCTGATTATATTCGTTGTCAACGTCCTGTTAAACCGGTGGTTATGAAGCGTGTACATACATGGCATAATTCATTTAATTTACAACCAGTTGATCAGTGCCTGGAATATTAACTTCATTTCATTTTTTCTTTTTTTTCCTTTCTTTATATGTCTTGTGCATGTATTTCAATTCAATAATATAAATATATGATTCTTTTTCTTTCTATTAGAATTTCTTTCATCAATAATCGTCGAACAACTCATAATAATAGTAGTGATGATGATCAAGCATTTGAAAAATGTAATTTTAGTATTACTACTAAAGTTAAATGAGAACAAAGAGGATGCACGAATTTTATTTCAAAAATTGATTGAGTTCTGTTATATTCTAATATAGATTTAGACATTCGTGCATTCTGATTATTCTCATTTAATTCTAAAGTTTATCGAAATATTTTGGAAGTATTTCATTTTATATAATAGTTTTACAAGAACATCGAACTGTAAAGACAATTAAATGTGAAGAAAAACCATCGATTGAACTAAAAAGAAAAAAACGAAATAGGTGCCAATTGATTTTTTTTTGTTGTAGTTTTGGTTTTAAATACATATATATTGTGTAAATTATAGTATACAGGAATTTATTTGTAATTCATCATCAGCATCGTCTGGAGAAGATGATGATCCATCAGAATTCTATTCGAAAGTAAATAGAATAATTGATAAAGATTTATCATGGAGAAAGTAAAATTTATTAAAAATATTTGTATCAAAATTATATTTATCTTTTTGTTAGACCTGAAGAGGACTATTCATCTGATGAATCCAGTCAATTATCTTCATCTCCATCATCATCTTCTTCAGAGAATGATGAACGAATAATACGGAAGAAAAAAGATATGAAAATATCTATAAATTTTCTTGAATCGCTCTCAAACTATGTACCACTTGAAGATAAACATTCTGATGCTAAACAGTATATTTTCTTATTTGAAATTTTTATAATCAAATATTTTTTTAATAGATATTTTATTCGAACAGGATTTAAAAATAAAAATAAACGACGAGAATTAGCTGAAAAACTTTTTTCAATATATGATCAAGATGTTTTTTCTTCTAAAGTAAATTTAATTTATTTATAAAATTATATTTTATAGTTTATTTAGCTTTCGGATAAAGTAACAATTGTTTGGAGTGGTCGATTGACAGCAACAGCTGGTCATTGTACAACTCGACGTTCAAGTCAGACAGCTACAGTTACACTTTCACATAAAGTTTGTGATTCACCTGGTTCGTAAGAAATATATTTTATTGTTATGATTAGTTCTTATATGTCAGATGCTTCTTTTATGATATATTATGTTACTGATCACGACAAATATAATAATGTTGATATGCAAAAATGTCTATCTCTATAAATTAAGACAAGCAAATAGATAATAGAATGACTCTAATAACAGAGATTCCATGAGTGAAGTCTCTTGAAGTCCGCTGTTTCTCTCCAGATGTAGTATCTTTATTACTTCGATTACTTTATTCTTCAGTTGAAAAAAATTAAATTATAATAACTTATTTTAGAACGTTGTCGTGATACACTTCTACATGAACTGTGTCATGCAGCTGTATCATTAATAGATAATGTTACAGATCAAGGTCATGGACCATTATGGCGTAAATGGACACATAAAGCTGAACGATGTTATCCTTATTTACCAGCAATATCAGTAAAACATACGTATGATATCGCTTATAAATTCATTTATCGATGTATTCAATGTCATTATGAGTAAGTTTATTAATAAAATCTCTCTATTGTTTTTGATCAATACTTAATTATCTATTGAAGAGTTCAACGTCATTCGAAATCACTTAATATTGAAATTGATTGTTGTGGAAAATGTATGGGAAAATTTGAATTATTATCAAATAATAATAAAACAAATGAAGTTCAAACACCAAAGAAAACATTAACTCGTTATAATTTATTTATTAAAGAACATTTTCAAACAACGAAACAAGCTCAACCACATTTATCAACACCACAATTAATGAAACATTTAAGTCAAGAATATAGAAAAACAATGGAACAACAACAACAACAACAAAATCCTATTGATTTACCTGATCTAGAACAATTAAAAATTTGATATTCTTTTTTATTCTCTCGTGTATATTAGAGAATTATGTAATACTTTTTCTTTTTTGTTGTTAATTCAATGAAATATATTAATTTGGAATGAGAATCTTATTTTCTTCTACGTTTTTTAACATCAAATACTGCCATATATATACATATTTCGATAGATGTCATGCATAAAATAAAATGGAATAAGGAGTTTCATCGTCTCGACAACGAGTGAAAAAATGTCTTATGTTTTCTTTTGATTTTACCTTGCACATTTTTGATTGTTTTTGTTTTAAAATATGTCAGTATCAAAAGGTAGACAGAGTCCACCACCTGAACAATTATGGAAATCTTGGGATCGTAAAGCACGTAAACAAGGTTGTCATGCAACAATCTATTCATCGGATGGTTCACAATATAAAGGAGATTGGCAAAATGATAAAAGACATGGTAATAATACTTTTATTTCTTATTGAATATGAATCTAAGGTTTGATTTCGCATAGAATAGGTAAAGGTGTTTATTTATGGAAATCAACAGGAGATTTTTATGAAGGTGATTTTGCTAATGGTACACGAACTGGTTTTGGTACATTAACTGTTAAAAGTTCAGATGGGAAATTGCAACGACAATACGCAGGTGGTTGGAAAAATGATAAGAAACATGTAAGTATATTCATATTAAATAGATCATATTATAGATTATTCTGTTTTAGGGATATGGAAATTTATTTTTTTCAGATAATGAACATTATGAAGGTGAATTCTATGCCGATAAACGAAATGGTTGGGGACGAATGTTTTATGCAGATGGATCGACTTATGAAGGACAATGGCTTGATGATAAACGACATGGAACAGGAATGTTACGATTAGGTAATATGAATAGATTTATATTATAATATTCATTTTTTATTTATTTATAGCAAATGATAATCGTTATGAAGGTGAATGGCATGCTGATAAGAAACATGGTCAAGGAAAATTTTATTATGTTACAAGAGGACAACTTATGGAAGGTTTATGGGTAGATGATATTTGTAAAGCTGGTGAAATGAAAGATTTTGGACGAGATCAAGCTATTATACCAACCCCATATCCTATTCCAGATGTGAGTTTTAATTTCTTCTATTTATTTCAAAATTTTGAAAAATTTTATTTTTAGTTGTCACTAGCAAATCCTGATCAAGTACTAACAGACGCTAAAACTACATTTACAGACACAGATGGATAATATATTTTATTATATTTTGTATTTTACAAGACTTTTATCTATTAAAAAGAGTCATTTATTTTATCAGAGGCAGTAGTACATGCTTGATATCGTATATTATACATACATCTCTTAATATCGATATTTCTTTTTGTTTGATATAATTTCATTGTAATACTTTTCGATATGTGAATTGTATCTGAATATGAACGAAATTATCCGAAAAAAATATAGTTATCCGATTTGATCGATTTCAAAACTTTATAATACCGTGAAAAAGATGTTTGTTTGTCAATTGATAGTATGATGAATTATTTCATCAAAAATCTTACTTATATTATCCAGATATGCTTATCTATAAACAATTTTCTTATTAGGAAAATTTTTTTATAAGAATAAATAGACATTTTATGATTATGAAGATAGAATCAAATTTCGTCTTATAGAAAAATACAGAGCTATTTAATAAGTTATTATTGTATGAATTGATGATCCTTTCCAGTAGTATAACTGATAATCATCTTAATCATTTATTTTTTTCTAATAATATGTTTTTTTATGCAATTTTGTTGAGAATTTCCTTTTTTTAATATTTTATTTTTTTTTCCATTCACATTAAGTTTAATTCATAATACAATGCAAATGAATAAGTAAAACGATTCCAATATATTCATAGAATTTGTTTTTCATTTTCTCATTTTGATATTAATGAATAATAATGATAATAATATCAACAGTTTCGATTTATTCATTATCATAGTCTATATTTGGTAATAACGTTGTTATTAGAAAACAAGTTATTTCTTCTATAAGTAACAACGCATAATTGATATATTCATGACAGTTACTGTCCTCCCTCTATTCTGTTTGTGTTGGCAACTGTATTAATTATATATAATACCCATTCTTTTCTTATAATTCACTGTCATTTCTATTATTCTACACATAAATACTCTACTAATATTATTATAATAAACATGCGTCCAGCTTATGCCGGTCCAGCCTCATCTCGTTCACAATGGAAAGCTACACAAGATCCTGGTAAAACATCACCAACTTCAAATGTTGCTGGTTATCGATCTGCTGGTCTCGATGTTAATCCAGCATCATTGACAGCATCAAATCTTCCACAAGAACAACAATCTGAAGCAGAAGAAAAAAAACAATAATGTTCGATTTATTTATTTTTTCATATGAAGTTTTTCTTATTTTCTTTCATTTAATTATTCTAGCAAACATATGTATAACAACATTTACTTTAGCAAATATATTTGTTTCATAATAAAATTTGTAATATTTAATCTTTTTATTATAAACTTTTTTTACAACTAGTGAAAATAATAGGATGTGTCTCTGTTGGATTACATAAGTGTGACAAATAAAATATTTTCTATGATAAAGATATATTGGCTAAGTTCATCTTTAGATACTTTTTCATATATCATTGTCTCTTTATCCGCTTTACACTTTATGCACTGTGTAATTTTCTATAACATTTCGTTGTTTTCTTATCATCTTAAGCATTTTTATCAGTAACATATAAAAGAAACAAAAGCTATAAAAAGATAATGCCATTCCTGATATAACATATCTATATTTATAAATAGTTATTTTATTGATAATTATACAATCAACACTTTTTGAGTTTCACTAAATCGTAATGATAAGATATCTGTGACATATTTATATAGAAACTTTAAGAAAAGTGAACACATCTATTTAACAATTACATTTATTAAGTTAAATTTAATACTTTTGGATTTAGAAGATATCTGAAATACTCAGATAGAGATATATCGAAACAAGAAAATAAGCTTAAATCATCTGAATATTTTTATTTTAGATATGAAACTTAAAAAGGAGTTTTATAGTACATGGTTTAGTCTTTGTACACGCCTCCGAATCCTTTTAAGGTTTCGTAGATTTTTTTAATCTGTTTTTAGACCTTTGAACGCATTTGGAACCTTTTAGAAACCAACGAAATCTTTTTGGAGTGTTTCTTTTTTTACGGTGTAGACTCATTTTGTTTCATGGAGAAAAATAACTCTATTTTTATTTTTCTCATCAATTACACCAAAAACTTGCAATTCATTCATAAATATAATATCATTGTTCGATTCAGCTATAGTTCAATGATCGCATGAATGATTTTAATGCATTTTAAAAATAAAGCCTGTTACGCTTCTTGATTCAGTTATAACTCATATGACGTTTGAACCTTATTTGATACCGCAAAAGATATCGATTATTTTAGAATAGTGATACTTAGATGAAGAGAGAACATGAGAATATTATAAAAAACGATTATTTTTAGCAGCAAAGTTCCAAATGGATTATATTACGCGATTGAATAGAATTTTTATTTGTTATATATTTATTACCAACGAATTGAAACAGTTATATCATCTGATGAAATGCCTATTACTCGAGAATCAAATCGTCCCATATTTGATGGAGATGAAGAAGACGAAGATGAACATGAATGATGATTCGTCATCATATTAGAAACATGCCATGATGTCTAAAATATAAATAATATTTCAATTAATTATTTAAAAAACAAAAGTTCAGGAACAAACTTGTGAAGGAGACTCAATTCTTGGCATGGTTCGAAATTTTTTTTCATTGTGTAAATATATATTTTTTGTTGTTCCAAAATTATTCGTTGGCATATTGACATCAATTAAATTACTATTTAAAGAATCACTAAAGAATTCATTGCCATAATGATTATTACTATTTAATGTTGATTTAACAGGTGATAAAGCCACTAAATCATAATTACTATTTAATACTGATGACATATTTGTTATATGTGGTAAATAAATCGGATAGAAAAATGAAGGTAAATTTGGAATATATGGCCATGGAAGATTCATTAAACATTGACTTATACGATGATTTAATGATCGAAGTTGAGATACTAAAAATATGATATCATAAAATTCTATTGGAAGATGTTCATTGCTAGTTGAACGACGAGCTAAAATAAAATTAATAAAATTTTATATATATATATTCAATAGATCAATTATTTTTACCTTGTGTATATTCAGAAAATGCTTGAACACATTCATATTGACATTTTGGCCATGAATTATTTTCTTCATTTATTACATTTAAATCTAATTAAATGAAAAAAACATTTTTCTTGATTAAAAAAATAGTTTTTTTGTTACTTGTTCGAGTAATAATCATTAATAAAAGAAGAGATAATTCTTTTTCATCGAAATGAAGATCTTTTATTTTTGATTCAAATGAACGAAATTCATTTTCAGCTTCTGTTAATTGTGGAACATGTGCATTTAGTTCTGCTGATAATGTTGATTCAGCTTGCCAATAGTTCCATATTGGTTGAATATTATTATTATCATTATACGAATATTTTGTCGACGTCATTTTTGATAATAATGTTATCATGATTACAGAATTTATACTGGATGATATTATTTCATATCTTTCATACATATTATCAAAACCTATAACAAAAAGGTTTGTAACTAAAAAATTAATCTCAAACTAATTGAAAAATATTTGTCTATTCACTCTCACCGTATTCATCGTGAGAGGGAATAGACTCTTTAAAAAAAATAGATTATATCACCAGCAGTACAAAATGAAGAGAATCATAGGAATAAAAAAGAAAATAGTAATTTAATTATGTTACCAGGAATTGTTTTTTGACAGAAATTTATTACTGCCTCAGCATATATTGTCATTTGTGATGCCATGGTCCACCAGATTGTTTCACGAGGAATACATCGAGGTAAATCCTGTATACAAAATAAAAATAGACAAAGCAAACATAAAACGACGAAATATTCGAGTTATCTTTGCTTAATAATAATAAATATTCTGCAAACTACCTTTAAATGCATAATATATGCATTATGCACTTTTTTAATAAATTCTTTTGTAGTTAAAGAAAGTTCAATATCAATTTCATTATTTGTAGTAATTGCTAAAATCAAACGATGATTGATGTTTTTTGTTAAAAACTTTAAAATATTACTTCGTCCACTTTTAGTTTTTATCTTTCGTCGTTTAGCCATCGATGCAATACGAGCTGAATCTCTTATTGTTACCATTGATGTTGTACCATTTTGTATTTGTCGAATACTATTTTAGTTTAATAATTAAAATAAATTATTATTTAATCGAAACTACCTTTCTTTGAACAAATTTGATTGTCGACCAATACGTGATGCTAAGATAAATATTGAAATATATTTTTACTGTAAATAAACGCAGAAATCTGACTAACCTTTCATCGACATTCCAAAATGAATACATTTTTTAAATCTACATGCTCGACAACTAAGTTTTGATGGTGCTAATATTTCACAATTATTATTTTCTACACAAAGATATCGCTCAGCAGCATTTTCTTTTATTGAACGACGATAAAAACCCTTTAGAAATTGTGTCATAAAATTTATTTTCTCTTTCTTCAATATTCATTTTACTCTTACTTTGCAAGCCTCACAAGTGACGGCACCAAAATGAATACCTGATGCTGATGCACTACAAACAAGACATGGCA
>CAJNOI010000986.1:0-21219 GCA_905250115.1 Adineta steineri | reverse complement strand
GTTCAAAAAACCTAAAAACTCAAAAAAGTTCAAAAAACCTAAAAACTCAAAAAAGTTTAAAAAACGTAAAAAAGTTTAAAAAAATTAAAAAAACCCTAGAAACTAGAAAAAATCTAAAAAGCTCAAAAAACCTAGAAAAACTCAAAAAAGTTGTAACACTCTGAAAAGGTTAAAAATTTAAAAAATTTTTTTATCGTACTGGATATTCATCTAATCTAATAGAGAAATTTATTCTGATTTAGACTAGCCTCATAGTAGATATTGAAAAAAAATTTTTATGGTACTGAATATTCTTGTAATTGAATTTGGAAATGTATTTTAATTGAAATCAACTGGGTAAAAAAATATTGAAAAAAGTTCATTCTTGTGGTGAATATAGGTCTAATTCAATCTAGAAATATGTATTTTAAATAAAAGAAACTGAGTGTGAAATATTCAAAAATGTTTTTTTCGGTTATTAAAACTGATTCAACTCGATATGGATATTGGTTTCGAATAAAACTAACTTAATCCAAAATGTTGAGAAAGGTTTTTTGTATTATAATTAGAGTTTATTCGTTTACAGTGTGAGATGAGGTTTCAATACAATTAACTAAATATGAAATAATGTAGTAAAAATTTGTGGTGACGAGTATCGTTTGAATTTCAATCAGATATGGATTCTAAATAGAAGTAATTTGATTGAGAATGTTGAAAAGATATGTTTCTTTTTCGTAATTAAGATTTATTGAATTCTAGTTGTATATGGGTTTTAAATAAAAGCGAGTTGATTCAGAGTATCGGAAAAAGTTTTTATCACGATTGAAAATCATTCAATTTGATTTTGGTATGGATCTCGATGTGAGATGAGTGTTCTAAAGATTGACATAAGTTATTGTATGGAAATTAAAATCACTCGTTGCCGTTTGGATATGGATGTCGAATTAAATTAAGTGAATTAGCAACATTCAAAAGGATTTTTTAATAATGGAATTCGTTGAATCTCATTTGTATGTTGGTTTTAAATACAATTT
Organism: Adineta steineri; assembly: GCA_905250115.1. Classification (NCBI taxonomy): domain Eukaryota; kingdom Metazoa; phylum Rotifera; class Eurotatoria; order Adinetida; family Adinetidae; genus Adineta; species Adineta steineri. The sequence goes on along the minus strand of CAJNOI010000986.1, from coordinate 20,206 downwards.
GCTGCATTCGAAATATTGAATCAGCGTCTTTTTTCTTTGTAGAAAATTTATGCTGTTTAACTTATAAATGGGTGTGTTAAAAATTGGGATACTTATCGAAACGAGATCTCAATTTAGTTTAGGTTTTAGTAAACTTATTCTGCATTTCCTCTTTTTACTTATACTTGACGTTTAGCTTACTGTATCCTTGCGACATTGTGGAGTGGGTTTTCTTCAGCTGTGAAGCGACCGATATTTTTCTGTTTCATACTGAGTGAAAAACATCAAATGTGTGCGTTGGTTATGCGTAGGCTACTATCGCCCTCCCCCGGACGTTTAATGTGGGCAAGAAAGTTGTTTTCTATGCAGTTTTCGACGATTCCGTTAGGTCGGGATAACATAGATCAATGAGATGAGTTTTGGCTACTTGTTTTCTACGTTTCGAGATGTTTGCAGCTTTTCTGAAAACCTGCTTTAACTGTCGAACAACGGATGTATTGTCGTGAAGTTTTCTTTAGGCGCTTGGAATATTTTAGTATTTACACTTTCTTCTTTATTTGAAAGGCTTTACTTATATTCCTCCTATGCTCATGACATGACAATTTTTAAGAAGATTTTGACTTTTGATAGTTCCATATTTGTGCAATTCTGAAACCCAATGACTGTTCTCGGCCCCCGTTGAAACTTTTGCATTTCATTCTTTCATTTTGAACTTTTTTTATTTCTTTTTTGAACGCTTTTGTGGTTTTATGAAGCCTTTAGGGTTTTTGAGTTTTTTAGACACTTTTAATTTTTTTAGAATTTTTTGGGTTTTTTAGAATTTTTTGAACTTTTTTAGATTTTTTAAACTTTTTTGAGTTTTTTAAAATTTTTTGAGTTTTTTAGACTTTTTTCGATTTTTTAGAATTTTTTGAACTTTTTTAGATTTTTTAAACTTTTTTGAGTTTTTTAAAATTTTTTGAGTTTTTTAGACTTTTTGAACTTTTTTAGGTTTTCGAACTTTTTTACGATTTTATGTTTTTGGGATTTTTTTGGGTTTTGGGTAAAACATGGACTATGATTTGATGAGGAAAATATGGATAGCTAAGTGAGCTCCAAATGTGGAGTTTACGTGTGGCGTTTACTTCACTGAACCTTTAAATTCACAAGATATATAACCTATTAAACAATTGTTTCATTACTGACATCAAGTTATACAAAAAATATTTGATCTTGTACAGAAGTATTCTTTTTAACTAGCTTTTTTTTTAATTTTATTCATTGTACTTTTATTTAAATTATCAGAACGAGATAAACTTCATGATTATAGTAGATTTTAGTAATATATTTTTCCATAAATCCTGCATGACTTACTTGAAATACAACTTGATGTGCAAGTAAATATCTTCAATTGCCTACGTTTACCAACATACTCTATTCAAGAATTAGCTATATATTATAAATCATTTATTTAATTGATAAATAACATATGCATGAACAATATCTGCCCGAAAGAATATATATTTTGTATTTTTTTCAAGAAAAATAATATTGTTTTAACTGAAAGAAAGTTATAGTTGATGTACAAATATGATGTTATCAAATGGAACGAGTTATACTTTATTTTTCAAAAATTGATTAGTCCTTAATGAATTTCGAAACTAATACATAATTTCCTGTTCCAATATTCTTTTGAACGATTGTATTTAATACTCATAGTCCCACCTTCCAAAATAATGCTGTCATAATTATGATAATCAATTTACTTGGTAACTAATATGAATCAATAACTACTGCATTGTTACTTTTTGATATTAACTAACATTTTTACTGTAAAATATGTGATTCAATCTGTTTATTAATATTTTGTAATATAACCTTGATATCAGTCCGACTGATTCCATAAATCAATGAGATGAAACGTATTAGTATTTATTCGGTTCAATTCCTATTTTAAAATTGAATTGTTAGCGTAAAATAAAAAAACAGTGATGAACATATTTCATAAAGTTTATAAATATCTTGTTGAGCTATCACGATCTTCGGCTACTCATTTTTATAAAATAACGGATAACTTTAATGAGGAATTTTGTTATGTACATTGTTTTCTTTTCCTATCTATGAAAAAGTAGAAATTTTCTTGTTGATACCAAAAGTGATATTTAACAAAGGTGCTCACTAACGTTCTTCGTATGAATTTGAAATGGAAATATACTTCAATCCTTGATAAAAAATGAGCCTTATTTTGTCAAGCCACAAGCGCTATGCGGTTTCTTTTGAAGAAAGTGACTTTTTGATCATTCTGTAGATTATAAGTAAATTAAATCAATTAACATTGATTATCTATTATCAGTAAGAATATATCCGATTGATTTCATTAATAAATATAAATAGAATACGATCTATTCAGTGAAATTATAGAAGAAAATTTATAGATAGTCATATTTACATGCATAAAAATGATTAACTGAATACATTAGAAATATATCGATACAATTTATTGTTATTTAACATTCAATTTGTAAAAATTTACAATATACACAACCACACCGTATAATTGATGATAACTAAAAGTGTAATAAAAATATCAAATCGGATACTTTTTTTTCTATTAAAAACTTCTGTTTTGTGAGGAAAACATAATTTGCCAACGACTAAAGACTTCACAATTGTTTGTGAGAGATGAATAAAAATCTGAAAACATATAGTAATTATTCAGATAATTAAATAACCTCTAATGATGTTTGTTATGTCTTTTTCGTAAATATAGAAACTAGATTTCTTTTTAGTGCAGATAAAAAGCTCGATATAACTCCCACAAGTAATACCAAAAATCTACAAGTCAACAATTTATTAATAAAATAACATGTTGTGTAATTATTAAAAAAAGATGATGTAAATAATAATAGTGATATGTTTGTGAATAAATTTTTTATTGAGAACCTTCAGATCTACCAGGCACACCATATTGACCGCCACTAGGTCCGCTATGTGGTCCAGCGGGTCTACCATGAGGTACGCCACCGGGCATATTAGGTTGACCACCGCCATATATAACGGGTGCGCTTGGTCTACCATATCCACCAGGTGCACCATATGCTCCGGGAGGTGCGCCATATGCTCCAGGAGGTGCACCATATGATCCGGGAGGTGCGCCATATGCTCCAGGAGGTGCACCATATGTTCCGGGAGGTGCGCCATATCCTGCAGGAGGTGCGCCATATGGTCCAGGGGGTGCGCCATACGCTCCGGGAGGTGCACCATATGGTCCAGGAGGTGCACCATACGCTCCGGGGGGTGCACCATATGGCCCATGTGCACCATATGGTCCTGGTGGTGCATTATATGGTCCTGGTGGTGCATTATATGGTCCTGGTGGTGCATTATATGATCCTGGTGGTGCACCATATGGCCCTGGTGGTGTACCATACGGTCCTGGTGGTGCACCATATGATCCAGTACCTGGTGCATTATGTTGGCCACCATATACCCCGGGTCCAACTTGTGGCGCATTATGTTGACCGCTATATCCAGCGGGCGTACTGTGTTGACCAGCGTTATATCCGGTGGGTGCGTTGTGTTGTTCACCACCCGGTGCATTCTGCTGAGCACCGCCATGTCCTGCATGATGGCTGCCACGATTTCCGCTTGATCCATGATGATGATGACTACCGCTATGCCCCTCATGTTTACCGTGTTGACTACTATGAGCACTTCCCTGGCTCTTGTGCGAACAAGCAGAACCTCCTCCTTCTTTATGAAGAGAAGCAGGGCCTTTTGATTTATCATTTTCTTTCACAACGCTGCCTGGGCCGCTACCAAGTCCTCCTTAAAAGAAAATCAAACAAGGATTTTCTCAGAATCATTCACATTGAAGCTACATATGTTAAAGTTAGGAGTAATGTTTCATAATTAAAAATCTCATTCAATACTGACAGTATTCGAAGCTATAGTTTGTCTATGAAACTTTATAAGTATTTAGGTAGACAAATATACTTGTATATTGTTTTACATGATCATAATATTAACTATTGAAGATTTTCTTCGTCAGTAATAGAAATAAATTATCATAAGTGAGATAAAAACTGATATCGACGACATCACTTTAATTTGTATGGGATTTACCTGAATGCTGATGATGATGGTTATGTTGCTTATGATGATGATGTTGATGACCAGACATTTTAAAAAATTGATAATTTATTGGCTGAAGTTTGGCAGACTATTCAATCCTCAACAACATACATATATATATTTTTATGTTTGTCCTTGAGTGTCGTTTGGAAAGAATATTTGTGCTTATTATAATGTGCGTATAAAGAAATTTTCTTTCTCTTACAATAGAATTAAATACAAAGAATATTAGCAGTATATTTTTGTGCCTTTTTAGCATTTGTTTCGTTTGTTTCTTCTAACGACACTGTTGTTGTCGTTTGCTTGCATTAAGTGTAGACAAAGCATTTTATATTGTTATTGCACGTTTTTTAGCTTTCAATAAATATTTAACAGATTTACCTATTATGTTGGTCAAAACAGTGTTGTCTTTCATCGAACGGCATTGTTTTTCACCAAGAGAAAATCGACTGAAGACACACTTTTAAATGTTAAAATGTGCGTTTAAAAGAGAATTACCTTTTGAAAACAAAACGATTTAATGATGAAACGCTTACAAATTGTATTCTCTCAAAGTCATTACGCGGTTTTAATTAATTTTAGCATATGTAAGACAAATAAACTGTTCTGTGTTATACTGACAAAATTCACTAAAAGTTTATTGTTCCTATCAAATCAATAGTCATCATTAATTATTAGTTAGATAAATATATGAATTTTTTTAATGTATCTCAATACATTTTTCAAATAGTAGGCGATAAATATGATAATTACCGAAGCATACTGTCTTTTTTTAGTTAGATAAGCAACGTTATAGTCTTGAGAATATATTATAAATTTCAAACTGAATATTTCATATTTATGATCACTTAATGACATCTGACACCGTTATGACAAAATTCTGTGATATATTTTTTATGAATTTCTGTATATATATATATCTATATTCGACATATTATGAATTATTTCGTGAATTTAAGAGTAGAAAATTTCTCAATGTACCATCAATCATTCAAAACATAAGTTCATAACATACAAGATTATCACGAATGCATTCTTATGTGACAGTAATAGTCTGTACGATCCATTCAAATTTTTTATTATAAAAATCTTTATTAATAGATGTAGTTTTATTAATTTTTACATAGTATTTTCAGTGTAGGAATATCTACTGTAGCTGAGTTGATTAATAAGTTATAAATGATGAAAAAGAGAAAGAACAACGATAAGATAAAATATATATATAAATAATACTCTTAGTCAAGTGAATCTGAATTGTAACAGTTCATCACGATTTACATTGCATAAAATGATCTAGTTTTAGATCGAACAAATCAAATTTAAATTTTTGATTAATTTTGATAGTGTACAAATTTTTGTGAGCACACAGTATAAGTTTAAGGAATGAAGAGTACAAAAATCTATTTTTTGTTTGATTACTATATATATATTTTAATTAATAAAAAATATTTAAAAAAAATACTTGTTTATGTTTGACGTAATCGATGTATCATAGGAATGTAGTAGGGTGTTATTTTTCGATTATTTCTGTTACATAATATCACTGATAAGACTTCGTGTCGAAATTCACTGAATGTAATCATATAAAGTGGAAATGATAATATGTGATATGTAAAGAGCATCGAGTCCAGTATTATTAGAAGAGTATAATTTGCTGTATTTCCGAAAAATGCAAAACCTACGGTAGCTGGTATAGTCATAATCAAAAAGAGAAATGTTGTAATAACAACTGTAATTGATATAGTTCGATGATGGATACTTGAATTTTGAAGTATTGTCGTGCGACGTAGACGAATCAAACGATAGATAACACCACCATTGAATATAAACATCAGTAGAAACGGTAAACAATTGTACATGACTAAATTAACAAAATCCCATGTAGGAGAAATAATATAGAAACCAGAATTAGCATGTAATGATCCGTCTATGTCATAAGAACAAGCAAATATAATAATGTGAACGTTGAATAAAATAAAGAAAATGATAACACATGTAATAGTAATGAGAACATATTTAGAACGACTAAACCATGTTCGATGAAGATGAGTCAATGATAGGTATCGATCAAAACAGATGAATACACGTAGCCAAGCCGATGTTTGAGGAGTAAAATAATTAAGAAAATAAGAAAACTTACATGAAATAATCGTGTACGTATTTAGTTGAAAACCATGTATACTCAACGTATAATGATCTAAATTCCATCCATACAACATGAGCATATCAAAAATAACAACTGTACGCATATAATATAATATTGGTCGTTCTCTTACGTTTCGAAATTTTGATCGACACAGAACGATAAATGTTAGTAGATTGAGTATAGTGCCTACAATAATTAGACATAAACTATAATATGCAACCGCATTTGTCAAGATGCTCGATTTTTTAGAATACACTACTGTACTGTTCGACATAATATGATAGATTGACTTTCACATTTTCAGGAATGCATTAGTGCTGGTATTTGATGGAAGTTCTTGTCCAATTATAACTACAATAAATGAATAGTCTTAATACTAATCTCAGAATAAGTGTCGGAATACTTTTTTATTTAATTAGATAAATAATTATTAGAAAAAGATCAAGATTAGTCAAAGAATTTAATTTATAGTAAAATTTACCTCAATTATAATCAACAATTGTTAAGTACACGACCGAACGATCAGGAAAGAAGAGGAATGTTAGTTGAATGACAGTTTACATAGAAACATACAGACATATTTCTGTACGATGAAGAAAATTTGTAATAAATTACAATCTACTACATACATAGACAGACGTTTTCTTGTAAAATCAAGAGGAAGAAAAAATCACGTTTTTACTAATTTATAATTCAGCTCGATTAATAAATTCTATAAAATGAACAACAAAAGAATCACATTTTTACCAAAAATGGAAAACATCATAGCTACGCATCGACTCGTTTATATCCTCATCGAGTTACTGCGAGGTATTTGTCGTTCTATTTTTGTGATCTGCATAAGGTAAAAGTGTATTACGCATATATAGTAATAAATAGAATGAACAAAGTCAATTTTTTAAGACATGAATGACGTGCTATTATGATAGAACAACAAAAGTGATTGGTGAAAGGTTAATAATTGAGCAAGTGTAATTTATCTCATCCCTTCTGTATTGTAATTTATCATTCTAAAATACAAAAATGTCCTGAGCAAAGTAACAAAGTAGAACAAGAAGTTGTAACCAATCTCAGTTGTCAAATATTTCAATTTACTTTACAGATCGAATTCTTCTTTTATTGATTTGTGGATTAGATTTCACAATACTCGAGTAAATTCAGTCCACATTGAACAGAATCCTACTAGAAGTTATAGAAACTCAAATTAGAATCGATAATAACAAACCAATAATTAATATGCCGACAACTTTTAAGAAAATAAATTGATTGAGATTATCCAAATCGAATAAGACACAGTTAAGTAAAATAGCAAATCATTCTTGCTAACACATAGGATAGAACGATTTGATCTAGCAATTTTAATCGGAGTGCTAGGTGTAGCAGGGTAATCAAAGAACAAAAACTTACTCACACTCATGAAAGTTAACTTGAAATAATAAAAAGTATCATTTTATTCTATTAATATTTGCAATTTATTGTTGTTTTAATTAAAAAAAAATATCCTTAACATACTTAGATAGAATGTCAAAATACCTGTCGGTACTTCTACATATATGTACCTTAACCTTTGTAAGATTAATGCAGGATTCAATAAATTTTAAAAGCAATTCTGTTTGTACTACAAAATATATTAGAGATGGGAAAAATGACAGTTATTAATTTACAGAATTATTTTTATAAATTCAGAAAATACTAAGACAGAACAAAAAACGAACTGTTATCATTGTTGTCACTCACCTTAGTTAAATATTGACTTTTATGTTCTTTTTATATACATTAATCAGACAAAAACGATACAGAGTCATTGTGTTTTTGTTTCGTTCTATTATAAATAAGAGCCATGTGGTCTACTCTATTTATGATTAGTATATTATTATATATTGCTTATCGTTTTTTAAAGTATTGGATATTAGATCCATGGTATATTCACAAAGATTTATGGGCACAAGGTATTCCAGGACAATATACACCTGTAGTAGGTGAGATACTTAATGTACGTCGTGCTGTTCTTGCTGATGATCCTCTATCTTTTATGATTGAAATGGGAAAGAAATATGGCAGTTACTATCATACATCATTTGGTCCAGTACCTCGCCTTTGTACGAGTGATCCATCCTTAATTCAAGGTGTATTAAAAACGAATGCTCGTTTTTATCGTAAATCTAATTTGATGCGATTAATTCTGGGAACATTATTAGGTTATGATAATCTCTTATTGGCTGAGGATAATATTCATAGTCAGCATCGCCGTCTTATTGCACCTGTTTTTCAACATCAAAATATAAATTCAATGATTTCACTTATGGTTGAATTAACATCGAATCTACTTAAGAAATGGAAACTGACTCTTCACGATATAGAAAATAAAGAAAAAGAATTAACTATTGATATGCAGAATGAAATGACACATTTAACATTAGATATTGTAACTGGTTGTGTCTTTGGAAATGGATTAATGAAAAATGAAAATGTTCGTGAAATAATTTATAGAAATGTAACAACAACATTAGAAGATGTTCAAAACAGAACATTGAATATGATTGGTCTTATTCCGATCATAAATCGTTTACCTTTTCCAAGTAAACAACGTATCGATAAATCAAAACACGATGTTAGAATAGTTATACAACGTATTATTGATGATAGAAAAAAAAATTTAACAGCATCTTCTTGTAAAGGTTAAAATAAATTTTTAAATTAGTTACGAAAAATAATTCTATTTTATCTGTATTTTCTTCTATAAATGGAGAAAAATACAGATAAAGTAGAGTCATTTTCTTTACAAAAATATATATGATAGTTTTACATTATTAAAATACTCTTTTTTATATCTAGGACCTGATCTACTTGATTTAATCTTAGCAGCACGTGGTGATGATAAAATCAGTAAACTTACGGATGAAGAAATTTATGAAGAAGCACTTACTTTCGGTAGATAATATATTTATTTTCGTTGATTTTCATAGAATAGTATTTATTTAGTTCTTGCTGGCCATGAGACAACATCAAATTTAATGATTTGGATATTATATAATTTAGCAAATAATCCTGATGTTTGTCAACGATTAGAAGTCGAAGTTGATTCAGTCTTAAATGATAATGAAGAAATAACAGCATCTACACTTTCACTTTTAACATATACAGAAGCTGTTCTAAAAGAATCTTTACGACTTCATCAACCTGTACCAACAATTGTTCGACAAGCAGTTGAAGATAATATGTTAATAGCTAGTGATGGAAAACAAATTCATATAAAAAAAGGTACTGATATCCAGGTGAATTTTTTTCTGCTTCATCAGTAAGTAAAGAAGCATTTTTTTCTTATTTTATTTTATAATAATAAATAGTTCAGAAAAATATTGGCACGAGCCATTTAAATTTGATCCATCAAGATTTAATGAACGTCATGTAGATACATATTTACCATTTTCTGCTGGACCTCGTTCATGTATTGGACAAAATTTTGCAATGTTAGAAGCAAAAGTTATGTTAGCAATGATGATAAAACAATTTCGTTTTCAACTTGTACCTGGTCAAAAACATGTCCCAGAAATTCTTATTACAATGAGGTAATAATAATTTCAATAAAAAAACATTTTTTTTCTAAATTATTTATTCTAGGCCAGAATATGGAATGTGGATGAAATTGTCATCACGATAATATTTTTTTTCTTCTAATGTGATATAATAAAAATTTGACAAATGTGTAAAAAAATCAATATAATGATGCATAATGTTTTTTTCCATATCATTATGATTTATTATTCATATTTGTAATTATGTCAAGTCTATGACGAATATACATTTAAAGTAATGATGTATATGACTCGAAGGCAGGAAGTTGTTTTTTCTAAGTAGTATATTACGTTTTTGTTTTTCGATGACGTATGGCGGCGATATCTAGTGACACTAAATGTAGATCGTTCAACTGGTTAAGAAAGAAATTTGAAAAATAAGAACGAACGAAACAAATGTAGTTGTTTAACGTTTTATCAAAAAAGACAAGAAAAGAAAATGAATGAATCGTTATTATCATCATCTGGTGATTCTCTTGAATTATCAATTAAAGAAAATACTAATGATATATTGGATTCTTATTCAATATTATTCGATAAAGCTAAACATAATTTTTCGACAAGTTCAGAAGTTTCATTTAACAAACATGAACATTCAATAATTGATCACAATCAAATTGATACTAAAGAAATATCAACAACCATTAATAATGTACCAACAGAAAAACCTATAAACTTCAATCCTTTCCTTTTATTCTTCACAGAAAATGATGAACAAGAATCAGTAAGTTTTGGAAACATTCTATCTTTTATCTTAAATTAAACTTTTTGAGAATATAAAAATAAAAAATGCATTCATTTATTCTTCTTTCAATTGTAAAACAGTAAAGACAAAAATCTATGTGCAAATGTTCAATGAAGTACTCTTGATAAATATTCAAAATTTAATTTTTGTAGAATCCAGTAGAATTAAATGCTTTATTATCAATGAAAACCATCTCTACTAATAGATCGACTGATTCATTTGATGAAACAGGTAAATATATTAATAATGGAGTATACATAATAGAATATAATAATTTCAATATTCTTATTCAGTGACACGATGTGTAAGTCCACAACGAGACTCATTAAGAACGAAAATAGTAACTAAATGTGAACAAAATCATTCAAAAAAGTAAGACATAATTATCGTTAAAATTTCTCTTTTTCTCTTTCTGTCTCTCGATTGGACATAAGTTCGTTTTGCACTCGCTTTTCTCGATGAATATTGTCTCTCTATGCCCGATCTCTCTCTCTCTCTCTCTTTCTCTATTCACATGACACAATTTCCCTTCTTTTTTTTCGTCGTCTTTTTTTCCTCGCTCTTCGTCTCCATTTGTTACTGCTCTATACCCATATATATATACATAGTAGCTGTGTATGTGAACTGGTCTAGTCAGTGCATTTTTGATTATTTCTTATTCTGTTCACATCGTCGTCGGACAAGAACATTTTCTCCAGCTGATTTTGATGAAAATGATTTTGTAATTCAGTCATGTTGAAACATATTGGTCATTCACATCACGCAAAACTTCATACATTCGATGATTTCTATCGAGATGATTCCAAACCAATAAAAACACGTTCAACATCAACAGATTCTATTTCAACAAGTAATTCATCACCAACATCTCCATCATCACCAAATAGCAATCCATATACATTTTATAATATATTTTCTGAGTTTAAATCTACAATAACACCTGATGTTGTTCTAGAAGAAGATGAAACTGAACAAAATGATGAAATTATACCTCAAGAATTAACTCCAGTACCAACAGCTGTATTTTATCTAGAAGATGATCATCATAATCATCATCAAGCAACCTCACCATCATCTACATCACCTCATTGGCCATCTTTAATTCTGAATCGTTTCCGACATACAAATAATCACTATCATCCTCGTGGAATAACTAAACAAAATTCAATAAATGAAAATCAAATGAGTTTAACAAAATTACGTAAAAGTGATTTAACTGATTCATCAATAAGTAAACATCGTTTTCTTAAACGTTCAGAAACAATAAATACTGCAAATGGTTTAACAGATAAAAAATCTTCAAGTGATGATTTTCCTGAATTATCATTATCAACAAATAATAATATGGTTAAAAAACATCGTTCATTTGTTTCATTATTACATCATTTTCATCATCATCATCATCATAGTAATAATCGTGAACATCATCAAAATTTATCAAAAAAAAATCCAAATCGATCAAATTCAACAGGAACTCTTAATATAGAAAAGGTGATTTCAAATACCAGTAATGAAATTTCACGTCCAAAACTCATGAGACAAAAAACTGTACCTTCAAATAGTGAAAATCATTCACCGGTGAAAAGTACTCCTTCAACACCAATATTACCAAAAATTGCCTCTCTATTTCATCGCCATCATTTATCTGAACAACATAAATATCGTATAGGCAATTTAAAAGCTCGTCTTCATCATCGAAGAAATTCACCACCATTAACAAATACAGCACCTAAATTTCAATGTCAAGCATCCAATGAACTTATTCAAGAAATTAAACAATTAGAAGAACAAGAATATACGAATCCTGATTATATTCGTTGTCAACGTCCTGTTAAACCGGTGGTTATGAAGCGTGTACATACATGGCATAATTCATTTAATTTACAACCAGTTGATCAGTGCCTGGAATATTAACTTCATTTCATTTTTTCTTTTTTTTCCTTTCTTTATATGTCTTGTGCATGTATTTCAATTCAATAATATAAATATATGATTCTTTTTCTTTCTATTAGAATTTCTTTCATCAATAATCGTCGAACAACTCATAATAATAGTAGTGATGATGATCAAGCATTTGAAAAATGTAATTTTAGTATTACTACTAAAGTTAAATGAGAACAAAGAGGATGCACGAATTTTATTTCAAAAATTGATTGAGTTCTGTTATATTCTAATATAGATTTAGACATTCGTGCATTCTGATTATTCTCATTTAATTCTAAAGTTTATCGAAATATTTTGGAAGTATTTCATTTTATATAATAGTTTTACAAGAACATCGAACTGTAAAGACAATTAAATGTGAAGAAAAACCATCGACTGAACCAAAAAGAAAAAAACGAAATAGGTGCTGATTGACTTTTTTTGCTGTAGTTTTGGTTTTAAATACATATATATTGTCTAAATTATAGTATACAGGAATTTATTTGTAATTCATCATCAGCATCGTCTGGAGAAGATGATGATCCATCAGAATTTTATTCGAAAGTAAATAGAATAATTGATAAAGATTTATCATGGAGAAAGTAAAATTTATTAAAAATATTTGTATCAAAATTATATTTATCTTTTTCTTAGACCTGAAGAAGACTATTCATCTGATGAATCCAGTCAATTATCTTCATCTTCGTCTCCATCTTCATCTTCTTCAGAGAATGATGAACGAATAATACGGAAGAAAAAAGATATGAAAATATCTATAAATTTTCTTGAATCACTCTCAAACTATGTACCACTTGAAGATAAACATTCTGATGCTAAACAGTATATTTTCTTATTTGAAATTTCTATGATTAATATTCTTTTTAATAGATATTTTATTCGAACAGGATTTAAGAATAAAAATAAACGACAAGAATTAGCTGAAAAACTTTTTTCAATCTATGATCAAGATGTTTTTTCTTCTAAAGTAAATTTAATTTATTTATAAAATTATATTTTATAGTTTATTTAGCTTTCGGATAAAGTAACAATTGTTTGGAGTGGTCGATTGACAGCAACAGCTGGTCATTGTACAACTCGACGTTCAAGTCAGACAGCTACAGTTACGCTTTCACATAAAGTTTGTGATTCACCTGGTTCGTACGAAATATATTTTATTGTTATGATTAGTTCTTATATGTCAGATGCTTCTTTTATGATATATTATGTTACTGATCATAACAAATATAATAATGTTGATATGCAAAAATGTCTATCTCTATAAATTAAGACAAGCAAATAGATAATAGAATGACTCTAATAACAGAGATTCCATGAGTGAAGTCTCTTGAAGTCCGCTGTTTCTCCCTAAATGTAGTATCTTTATTACTTCGATTACTTTATTCTTCAGTTGAAAAAAATTAAATTATAATAACTTATTTTAGAACGTTGTCGTGATACACTTCTACATGAACTGTGTCATGCAGCTGTATCATTAATAGATAATGTTACAGATCAAGGTCATGGACCATTATGGCGTAAATGGACGCATAAAGCTGAACGATGTTATCCTTATTTACCAGCAATATCGGTAAAACATACGTATGATATCGCTTATAAATTCATTTATCGATGTATTCAATGTCATTATGAGTAAGTTTATTAATAAAATTTTTCTTTGTTTTTGATCAATACTTAATTATCTATTGAAGAGTTCAACGTCATTCGAAATCACTAAATATTGAAATTGATTGTTGTGGAAAATGTATGGGAAAATTTGAATTATTATTAAATAATAATAAAACAAATGAAGTTCAAACACCAAAGAAAACATTAACTCGTTATAATTTATTTATTAAAGAACATTTTCAAACAACGAAACAAGCTCAACCACATTTATCAACACCACAATTAATGAAACATTTAAGTCAAGAATATAGAAAAACAATGGAACAACAACAACAATCAAATCCTATTGATTTACCTGATCTAGAACAATTAAAAATTTGATATTCTTTTTTATTCTCTCGTGTATATTAGAGAATTATATAATACTTTTTCTTTTTTGTTGTTAATTCAATGAAATATATTAATTTGGAATGAGAATCTTATTTCCTTCTACATTTTTTAACATCAAATACTACCATATATATACATATTTCGATAGATGTCATGCATAAAATAAAATGGAATAAGGAGTTTCATCGTCTCGACAACGAGTGAAAAAATGTCTTATGTTTTCTTTTGATTTTACCTTGCACATTTTTGATTGTTTTTGTTTTAAAATATGTCAGTATCAAAAGGTAGACAGAGTCCACCACCTGAACAATTATGGAAATCTTGGGATCGTAAAGCACGTAAACAAGGTTGTCATGCAACAATCTATTCATCGGATGGTTCACAATATAAAGGAGATTGGCAAAATGATAAAAGACATGGTAATAATACTTTTATTTCTTATTGAATATGAATCTAAGGTTTGATTTCGCATAGAATAGGTAAAGGTGTTTATTTATGGAAATCAACAGGAGATTTTTATGAAGGTGATTTTGCTAATGGTACACGAACTGGTTTTGGTACATTGACTGTTAAAAGTTCAGATGGAAAATTGCAACGACAATATGCAGGTGGTTGGAAAAATGATAAGAAACATGTAAGTATATTCATATTGAATAGATCATATTATAGACTATTCTATTTTAGGGATATGGAAATTTATTTTTTTCGGATAATGAACATTATGAAGGTGAATTCTATGCCGATAAACGAAATGGTTGGGGACGAATGTTTTATGCAGATGGATCGACTTATGAAGGACAATGGCTTGATGATAAACGACATGGAACAGGAATGTTACGATTAGGTAATATGAATAGATTTATGTTATAATACTCCTTTTTGTATTTATTTATAGCAAATGATAATCGTTATGAAGGTGAATGGCATGCTGACAAGAAACATGGTCAAGGAAAATTTTATTATGTTACACGAGGACAACTTATGGAAGGTTTATGGGTAGATGATATTTGTAAAGCTGGTGAAATGAAAGATTTTGGACGAGATCAAGCTATTATACCAACCCCATATCCTATTCCAGATGTGAGTTTTAATTTCTTCTATTTATTTTAAAAGTTTGAAAAACTTTATTTTTAGTTGTCACTAGCTAATCCTGATCAAGTACTAACAGACGCTAAAACTACATTTACAGAGACAGATGGATAATATATTTTATTATATTTTGTATTTTACAAGACTTTTATCTATTAAAAAGAGTCATTTATTCTTTCAGAGGCAGTAGTACATGCTTGATATCGTATATTATACACACATCTCTTAATATCGATATTTCTTTTTATTTGATATAATTTCATTGTAATACTTTTCGATATGTGAATTGTATATGAATATGAACGAAATTATCCGAAAAAAATATAGTTATCCGATTTGATCGATTCTAAAACTTTGTAATACTATGAAAAGGATGTTTGTTTGTCAATTGATAGTATGATGAATTATTTCATCAAAAATCTTAGTTATATTATCCAGATATGCTTACCTATAAACAATTTTCTTCTTAGGAAAATTTTTTTATAATAACAAATAGACATTTTATGATTATGAAGATAGAATCAAATTTCGTCTTATAGAAAAATACAGGGCTGTTTCATAAGTTATTATTGTATTGATTGATGACTCTTTCCAGTAATATAACTGATAATCATCTTGATCATTTATTTTATTCTAATAATATGTTTTCTATGTATATTTTTTGAGAATTTTCTTTTTCTTTCCATTCACATTAAATTTAATTCATAATACAATGCAAACGAATAAGTAAAACGATTCCAATATATTCATAGAATTTGTTTTTCATTTTCTCATTTTGATATTAATGAATAATAATGATAATAATATCAACAGTTTCGATTTATTCATTATCATAGTCTATATTTGGTAATAACGTTGTTATTAGAAAACAAGTTATTTCTTTTATAAGTAACAACGCATAATTGATATATTCATGACAGTTACTGTCCTCCCTCTATTTTGTTTGTGTTGGCAACTGTATTAATTATATATAATACCCATTCTTTTCTTATAATTCATCGTCATTTCTATTATTCTACACATAAATACTCTACTAATATTATTATAATAAAAATGCGTCCAGCTTATGCCGGTCCAGCTTCTTCTCGTTCACAATGGAAAGCTACACAAGATCCTGGTAAAACATCACCAACTTCAAATGTTGCTGGTTATCGATCTGCTGGTCTCGATGTTAATCCAGCATCATTGACAGCATCAAATCTTCCACAAGAACAACAATCTGAAGCAGAAGAAAAAAAACAATAATGTTCGATTTATTTATTTTTTCATATGAAGTTTTTCTTATTTTCTTTCATTTAATTATTCTAGCAAACATATGTATAACAACATTTACTTTAGCAAACATATTTGTTTCATAATAAAATTTGTAATATTTAATCTTTTTATTATAAATTTGTTTTACAACTAGTGAAAATAATAGGATGTGTCTCTATTGGATTACATAAGTGTGACAAATAAAATATTTTCTATGATAAAGATATATTGGCTAAGTTCATCTTTAGATACTTTTTCATATATCATTGCCTCTTTATCCGCTTTACACTTGATGCACTGTGTGATTTTCTATAACATTTCGTTGTTTTCTTATCATCTTAAGCATTTTTATCAGTAACATATAAAAGAAACAAAAGCTATAAAAAGATAATGCCATTCCTGATATAACATATCTATATTCATAAATAGTTATTTTATTGATAATTATACAATCAACACTTTTTGAGTTTCACTAAATCGTAATGATAAGATATCTGTGACATATTTATATAGAAATTTTAAGAAAAGCGAACACATCTATTTAACAATTACATTTATCAAGTTAAATTTAATACTTTTGGATTTAGAAGATATTTGAAAAACTCAGATAGAGATCTATCGAAACAAGAAAATATCTTTAAATCATCTGAATAGTTTTATTTTAGATACGAAACTTAAAAAGGAGTTTTGCAGTACATGGTTTAGTCTTTGTACACGCCTCCAGATCCTTTTAAGGTTTCGTAGATTTTTTTTAATGGGGTTTTAGACCTTTGAACACATTTGGAATATTTTAGAAACCAACGAAATCTTTTTGGAGTGTTTCTTTTTTTACGGTGTAGACTCATTTTGTTTCATAGAGAAAAATAACCCTATTTTTATTTTTCTTATCAATTACACCAAAAACTTGCAATTCATTCATAAATATAATATCATTGTTCGATTCAGCTATAGTTCAATGATCGCATTAGTTGTTTTAATGCATTTTAAAAATAAAGCCTGTTACGCTTCTTGATTCAGTTATAGCTCATATGACGTTTGAACCTTATTTGATAACGCAAAAAATATTGATTATTTTAGAATAGTGATACTTGGATAAAGAGAAAACATGAGAATATTATAAAAAAATGATTATTTTTAGCAGCAAAGTTCCAAAACAATCATATTAAGCGATTGAATAGAATTTTTATTTGTTATATATTTATTACCAACGAATTGAAACAGTTATATCATCTGATGAAATGCCTATTACTCGAGAATCAAATCGTCCCATATTTGATGGAGATGAAGAAGACGAAGATGAACATGAATGATGATTTGTCATCATATTAGAAACATGCCATGATGTCTAAAATATAAATAATATTTCAATTAATCATTTAAAAAACAAAGGTTCAAGAACAAACTTGTGAAGGAGACTCAATTCTTGGCATGGTTCGAAATTTTTTTTCATTGTGTAAATATATATTTTTTGTTATTCCAAAATTATTCGTTGGCATATTGACATCAATTAAATTACTATTTAAAGAATCACTAAAGAATTCATTGCCATAATGATTATTACTATTTAATGTTGATTTAACAGGTGATAAAGCCACTAAATCATAATTACTATTTAATATTGATGACATATTTGTTATATGTGGTAAATAAATCGGATAGAAAAATGAAGGTAAATTTGGAATATATGGCCATGGAAGATTCATTAAACATTGACTTATACGACGATTTAATGTTCGAAGTTGAGATACTAAAAATATGATATCATAAAATTCTATTGGAAGATGTTCATTGATAGTTGAACGACGAGCTAAAATAAAATTAATAGAATTTTATATATATATATTCAATAGATCAATTATTTTTACCTTGTGTATATTCAGAAAATGCTTGAACACATTCATATTGACATTTTGGCCATGAATTATTTTCTTCATTTATTACATTTAAATCTAATTAAATGAAAAAATCATTTTTTTTTATTAAAAAAATAGTTTTTTGTTACTTGTTCGAGTAATAATCATTAATAAAAGAAGAGATATTTCTTTTTCATCTAAATGAAGATCTTTTATTTTTGATTCAAATAAACGAAATTCATTTTCAGCTTCTGTTAACTGTGGAACATGTGCATTTAGTTCTGCTGATAATGTTGATTCAGCTTGCCAATAGTTCCATATTGGTTGAATACTATTATTATTATTATACGGATATTTTATCAACGTCATTTTTGATAATAATGTTATCATGATTACAGAATTGATACTGGATGATATTATTTCATATCTTTCATACATATTATCAAAACCTATAACAAAAAGATTTGTAACTAAAAAATTAATCTCAAACTAATTGAAAAATATTTGTCTATTCACTCTCACCGTATTCATCGTGAGAGGGAATAGACTCTTTAAAAAAAATAGATTATATCACCAGCAGTACAAAATGAAGAGAATCATAGGAATAAAAAAGAAAATAGTAATTTAATTATGTTACCAGGAATTGTTTTTTGACAGAAATTTATTACTGCCTCAGCATATATTGTCATTTGTGATGCCATGGTCCACCAGATTGTTTCACGAGGAATACATCGAGGTAAATCCTGTATACAAAATAAAAATAGACAAAGCAAACATAAAACGACGAAATATTCGAGTTATCTTTGCTTAATAATAATAAATATTCTGCAAACTACCTTTAAATGCATAATATATGCATTATGCACTTTTTTAATAAATTCTTTTGTAGTTAAAGAAAGTTCAATATCAATTTCATTATTTGTAGTAATTGCTAAAATCAAACGATGATTGATGTTTTTTGTTAAAAACTTTAAAATATTACTTCGTCCACTTTTAGTTTTTATCTTTCGTCGTTTAGCCATCGATGCAATACGAGCTGAATCTCTTATTGTTACCATTGATGTTGTACCATTTTGTATTTGTCGAATACTATTTTAGTTTAATAATTAAAATAAATTATTATTTAATCGAAACTACCTTTCTTTGAACAAATTTGATTGTCGACCAATACGTGATGCTAAGATAAATATTGAAATATATTTTTACTGTAAATAAACGCAGAAATCTGACTAACCTTTCATCGACATTCCAAAATGAATACATTTTTTAAATCTACATGCTCGACAACTAAGTTTTGATGGTGCTAATATTTCACAATTATTATTTTCTACACAAAGATATCGCTCAGCAGCATTTTCTTTTATTGAACGACGATAAAAACCCTTTAGAAATTGTGTCATAAAATTTATTTTCTCTTTCTTCAATATTCATTTTACTCTTACTTTGCAAGCCTCACAAGTGACGGCACCAAAATGAATACCTGATGCTGATGCACTACAAACAAGACATGGCA
>CAJNOI010000985.1:0-21220 GCA_905250115.1 Adineta steineri | reverse complement strand
TTTCCATTACCAAGTAACACAATGATACTGTTACTATCTTGAGCAATCAATGCAACATCTTGATTATTATCACTATTGAAATCATATGATATTAGCCATTTAGAAGATTCACCAATGATATAATCAATTCCGTTGGTAAAAGAGCCATTTCCGATACCAAATGCCACACTAGCAGTATAGTCAATATCATTTACTGTTGCTAAATCTATTTCGTTATCATTGTTGAAGTCAGCTGCTATAATGTGTAATCCATAATGACCAAGATAATATTCAATACCCGATTGAAAACTTGCATCACCGTTCCCAAGAAGTACAGTGATACTATAATAATCAGCATTCACTACTGCTAAATCTGTTTTATTGTCATTATTGAAATCAGCGGTTGTCAAACCAGTTAAGTAATAGCCAATTGACTCAAGGATGGATGTCGTAAAACTACCATCTCCATTGTTAACCAGGACAGTAAGAGTGCCATCATAATTATTGACTGCTACCAAATCCATTTTGTTGTTATTATCTAAATCAGTTAAAACCATATAAGCTGGATAGTAACCAGTAACATAATAATCTGTATTATTAAAACTCCCATTTCCAAAGCCAAATATCACGTCAATGTAAGCATCGTAGCTATACGACACTGCTAAATCCATTTTGCCATCCCCATTGAAATCGCCTGACACTATAGTCGATGGAAATTCATAAACTGAAACGATGGTAGTAGTTGGAAATAATCCATTGCCATTGTTAAAAAGTAAAGTAACAGTAGAGTCATCTTGATTTGTTACTGCTAAATCCAATTGATTATCATTATTAAAATCAGAAGATGTTATACAATTTGGACCTCCACCAACATCATAATCGACTGCAGTCAGAAATAGACCATTGCCCAAACTTAGTAAAACACTGATTGTATCGTCATCTGTGTTGGTGACTACCAGATCTATTTTCGTATCGTTATTCAAATCAACTACTATCATACTAGATGGTGTATCACCAGTAGCAGGTCGTGTAGTTCGAAAAATTTGCTCCTTATCACCACCTAATAGTAAAGTCACACTATTTTCTAGTGAGTTTGATATTGCAATATCGAGATATGTATCATTATCAAAGTAACCCAGTACAGTTGATGATGGATATCTTCCAGTATTGAAAGTATCGGATGATTGAAATGGATTCTCGCATACATATTCTAAAAACAAAATAATAATGAAACATAGATTGAACAATAAGTATGATAGAATTCTAATCTCTAAGACAACAACATCTGATTTTTCTATTATCTTAAAATAAATCTTCATACTTGTTGTTTTTGATTTTGTTCCTAAAATAACACCAATAATAACACCAGCAATAAACAGAGTAAGCAATAAACAAATTGGAATCATAAATCTTTTCTTTCGATAAAATGGACGTCTTATAAGTAACAAAAAAAGAAATAATTTCATCAAATAAAATAATTAGATGAAACTTACGGAATTTTTGGATAAATATGTGCACCTAAATATTAAAAAAAAGTATTATTAATATATATATATATATATATATAATAAATGATTGAAATACCTTCAAATGGTGGTTCAAGTGTCATCATTTCTGGTTCTACTTGTTTCAAATGAATAATATATAGATTAGCTGCTGGACTAAGTTGTGATTGAACTATCATATGAGTACCAGACATAAGAACAATTTCATCTTCAGTAACAAAATGTGAATGTGCTTTGATTGTTCGACCATTCATAGCTTCGACAGAAAAAAGTGTTCGATCACCTTCTTGACCCAAATACATATTATTTTCGAGTACAGTCATTTCAGTAGTACATGATGAAAATGCCCACCAAGTCATACCAGAACCAGGTGGAAATTCTGCACTTAAGTTTTTAGTTACTCCTCTCCAAACAGTTAATGGTGGAACACATGGTAATTTAACAAGAGCAGTTAAAAATAATTTGATATATCTGTGAAATGGTAGAAGTGCTTGACGATCATTATTTTTTAGATTAAAATTGAGTGTTGAATAGAGACTTCGATGAGGTTTATCCCATTCGATTGTATAAAGACGAATTGCAGCACTTTCATCAACTGATAATCCATCAGGTGGTTGTTCAGGCGTTTCCTCTAATGCTAACTGAACATAGAATGATAAATTATGAAAAATATCAGTTAATGGAGCACATGCTTGTGCAAGTGGTAGTAGAGGTTCTTCCGAATATCCTAGAATAGGACTTATTTCAGTTCCATCACTTTTGGTGATATCTTTAGTAATAGTTTCTGTAATTTGTTTTTCTGGTGGATTAGATCTATTTCTGTCAATAGTGGAATCTTCTTTTGGTATCATTGTTTGTCTTTGATCGAGTATTGCTTCTCGATTAAGATTTTCATCTGTTCTATCGAACTGATGTGTTGAACCATGCTTAATATTGACTTTTGGATTTCTTGAGTGTTGACGTTTGTTCTTTACGTTATCATCCAAGACAACATCTGTAAATGCTGCTTGTATGCCAACATTTTTAGTTCGTTTGTATCGTCGATAGTTTTCTGCTTCATCGTCGAGTTTGATGGCAGTTAATTCTGTTTGTATTCGAACATTTCTGTTAAATTTAGGTTGACGATAATTTATTTGTTCGTCATTGAATGGAATTAATGTTTCCATCACATTATGTATGGGAACATTTCTGTATGGTTTTGTTTGTTGTTGTGAATAGTTGTTCATATTGATATTCTATAAGAAAAGATTAACTATTTCTTATGATGAATATCTATAGATTTCATTTCAGATATTATTATTGTCTTTCAAGATAGAAATATGAAGACAAGAAAAATATATGTATGTGATTGAGTTGATCACTAATCAATGAAGAATTCTATATTATTATAGCTAAACAATCAATTTTTAATTAGTACAACTTATTCTCAGCTATTTTCTATTTATTATTTATATTATTCTAGAATATCTCTCTGGATATATATCTTAAGATTATAAAAGTGAACTTGAAGATTCACTATGACAGATCAATACAAAAAAAAACATTATTTTTATATTATTACTAGAAGAAAGCAACTACTTAAATAGATTATTACATGATATTTGTTATTTTTGTGTAATATTTACCGTTAAAGAGTATTCGATGATGACTGAAAATGAAAAATGAATAAATATACGTAGTAAGTAGTTATGTAACGACGTGAAAAAATAAGTTACGAAAAGAAAATCAAGTGTTTTTATTTCTTTCTTATAATATAGTAATCATTATGCATGAATGCTTTCTGTATAATATTAACAAAAATATGAATATGTGTTTTGATAAATGAATATAAAAGTAATTTTTCTATTCCTAGTCATAAACGTTTTTTACTTTTAATTATGATATAAAGGTAGATAAAGAGAGATGTATTTCAAAAACAATTATCTATACAGAGTATGTACACATGTGCGATTTTAGTTTATTGATTATGCATAATAAAATTTATCTCACTTCTTTCGTTCGTACGATTATGAAAAGACGTATTTTTCTCATTACACTTCAATTACATATACGATCTATATAAATACATATATTGAGTCATATGAAGATTTATTCATTATACCAAAATATAAAAAATGATAATGAGTCATGAAACATACGCAAATATGTTTCACAATACAGTAGACAAAGATAAACGATATGTAATTAAAATATTGATCATAATAGAAAGCTACAAGAGACAATAACAAATAATAATATTATTAAAGATAATTCAATTCGAATATCCAAACGTGCATTAGATAATGCATTTGAATATCATTATTAAACAGTTAAAATTAAATACTATCGTAAAATAAAAGATCGAAATTTATGCAAGCATTTATTAATCACATCAAAAATCATTTTATTTGTAATATCATCCTGATGTTTATATAATACCGATTAATAATGATGAGTTTTTGTTCATTTAGATCTGCGAATTATTATTACTTTCGTTTATATATATGCAAAAATGAGAAACTTTTGTGAAACCATAATGATAATAAGAAAGGTGTTCGTTGTCGCCAACTGTTGTCTGAACAATAAAATTCAGGAAAATTAAAACAAATATCTTTTGGTTTTTCAATTTTATCGACCATTTGCTTAATTAGCTTAGCTTGTATGGATCCAGATTTGATAAGATTTTTTAATTATGAGGTAGTTAATTGATTATGAATAACACAATACATATTGATAAAGTATTGGCGACCTATCATAGCCATCTCTATCCGAATTATATAAGTGTAATGCTCAATTTTTCTTATCAAACAATCGTGATGAACGGAATAAGGATAAATCTTGTAGTTGAAAATGCTCGGCTAATCCTTCAGGGAAAATCAGTATCGAACTAGATTGATTAGAAAAAATTGCTCTAAATTTTTTTTAGATCAGCTCGAGTTCTCCAAAAATCAAGAAAAAGAAGAAATTTTCTTCTGGTCCATGGACGGAGAGCCCTATTTGAAAAATACGGTGCTTTTCATTGCTACTTTCACCATATTTTGATGTTCGTACTACTACATTGCACTGTATAAGAATGAGTTATATTATACTTCTTTCTAATAGCAACTTCAGTTTTTGGTTCACTAGTTAAAGACAATGTTCTCAGAAAAATATATTTTTAGTGAAATTAACAATGATCAATATTTAAAATTATCCGTGAAGAATAATTCGAAATGATAGGCGTTATATTTTTAATTCAATCTCGAATGAAATTTTACATATCTTTTAAACTACAATTTTTTTTGGATAAACTAATTCGAGTGATCAATTTATTATATTTTTCTGATGAAATTTTGTTTTCTGTTTCAATCGTGTATAATTCTACAGCAGTATCGAGAAGAACTTTTTTTTTTCAACTCTTCATTTTATGTAAAACTCCTATAACATCAATTCTTTAATATTTTTGAGATTTTATTCCATCGTTGTCAATATATTCTCTAAACCTTGAAATATACATTGGATACTAAAAAAACTATAATTTGGATGTTGATTTATCCGATCGATAATATTTTCCAATTCTTCTAAAGTGAAATGACTTCTAATGTCCATCTGTTGATTTTTATTACAATCATAGCTATCACTTCCATGATTACCCTTTTCTTCGATTGTCATGTATATCAGTGAATTCGAGAGCTTTATGAGTATGACGAGCTATTATCGTATGAAATGAATCAAGAGTTAATATGTACATGTTCGATATATCTTTATTCAACAAAAATGAAAAAAAACGAAAGATATATACATATAATCACATTGAAGTAGTAACTGTAACAATAAGTATGAAGTTCACTGAAATAACTGACTTTGAAAGTTTTTAAAAGTTCAAATAATTGCTGTGAGGCAACTTTTGATGTTGTATGATCCATAGAAGGATAAGAAAGAAACGACTACAGAAAAAAAGTCAACTTATCACTTCATCGTATGAATGTGATGATCGATCAAATTCATTTGTTAATCATCGTAGAAGTTGCTAATAGAATCGTTTTTACTACTATGGCATTTTTAATAGCTCGTTGATCGAATGGATAAATGCCTGCTTTTGCAAAAGCTGTCGAGCAATTTCTAAGTATAAGAGCATAATTATAAAACTTGAAGAAGAAATACTCAGAGTCTCGTCTATTTATTGGTTGCAGTGTTGTTTTGTTTCGTTCCTATAATAATTCTTTGCATTGCTGTTTGATATATCTTAAAGTATAAATGTGAAAAGATTTCAAAAGATGAGTGCAGTGACTTGGTAAACATAATAGATGTATTTCATTCTAAATGGCCAAACGTATAGATATAATTTATAAAAGAAAATGATGACCACCAAATCAAAGAAGAAATGGACCCTAGATATATATCATTGACTGCAATTGTAAAAAGCAGTGTTGTGTAACTCTTACTATCATTAGCTTGAATTCTAATATTAAAGAAACATTAGATATAGTGGTAATAGACATAGATCGATAGATTAGATCTACTTACTGATTTGCATATTTCGTATTACGCTTGACTGCCATAATATGGTGATCCACATCTTCACGGAATTCTGATTCATCCATATTGCATATGTCTTGAGGTTTGTCAAAGAGATCTAGATTCTTCAAAACATCATACAACAGTTTAAATCACCCATCAATTATATTTGATGCTACACATCCACTAGTATGTGCATTTTCTAATGAATTATTCAACATAACTTTTAAATCATTATACCATCATTTTCGAAACGCATAATATCAATCTTTAGTTGGAAGATGATCGATAAAAAGTGACTTCAGGTCCATGATTTTAATATACTCATGAGTATATCTGAGAGCATCAGCACATCTAGATAGTTGACCCCATTCTTGAAGAGCTACAACAGGCTTTACCAAATTTTGTTTTCTTCGCGTGATAAAGCCGGTAGACGTCCAGCTTTTGGTTTTAGTGAATATAAAATATGTGATAATAAAGTAATATTAAAAAATGCATTTGCTTTCTTAAATGATCAATTTTTAACTCTAATGCATTGGACAGCATTTTCTGGAGAGTGTAGATGAGTCTGTATCCTCTCTGAGCTCACCCATTCCACTCATGAAGAATAATAAAAATGAAGTTATTGATTGGATGAGTAGTAAAAGTATATAGAGTGGAAACAATCTTTAAAAGGTACTCATAAAAGAATTTTTAATAAGAAAAGCATTTGAACTACATTTAAATCGATTTTATACAATAAAACAAAATGACTATGTAATTAGTCGAAAAGTTAAGCGTAAATAATTTAAAAGAGATTATAATATCTCTTGTTCTGTTCCATCTAAGATTTTTACGTAGACTATCACATCTTTACTCTTATTTTAAACGATCTGAATTCACTATTATGTATTGATTATAGTAAACATCAATATAAACTCAAGAGAAATCTGAGTGAATATTCATTGAATCTTTATATTTTTATTTATTTTCAAAAGCAAGAAAAGTTTTAGAAAAATGCTTAATTTTAAGCGTTTTTCATATTCATTTTGATTTTTTCTAATTAATTTACGAGAAAGATGCTCGTTCTACACCAATTCCACGAAATTCCCAATGCCATGGTTCGCTTTTAACCGTGCGTGTAAAGCCAAATTTGTGTGCATTCGTGTATAACCATTTATAGACGCCATTTGAATGCGTCGTACATGCGTCCGGTGCAGTAGCACCTTTTTGACTGCCACAGTTTGTTGAAATATCTAAAGCTAAACCTATGCCATGATTCGATGTGCCTGGAACAGCTGCTTTCGCTCCATTGTTACATTTACCTGTCTTGTAACAATTATAAAAGTACTGTTGTCGTGTGAAAACACGAAATCCTGAGTTAATCTTTAAAACTACATTCGATTTTTTAGCCATCGATGCCATTTTATCAAAAGCACAGGCCGTTTTTTGTGCCATTGTATTATCGGATGAATTTACGTTTAAAGTGTAATGACTTGGATTTGACAAATGTTCTCGTTTGATTTTTACCACTTGAAATTGTTTTTTGCTATTGCCTTCAAGAACACTTGTTGCTTCATTTACATAACTACCGCACAACTGATTATTTGAACTTCCAGCTGTTGATGTCGCTGCTGTGCTTGTCTTCTTGATGCAACATTGAACATTAGAATCACCTGGGCATTTGCCAGCATATGAAGTTCCATCTTTACAAGTCGATATGTCACGACAGATACCCTCAGCATTATTCACTTGACATGAACCATATGTTTCTTCTTCTTCAATGCAACACTGAATGTTAACAGAACCACTGCAATGACCTGGTACTGATTTGCCCGTGCAAGATGCAGTTGATAAACACACACCTGATACTCCATCAGCTTCGCATGATGAACCCGAAGCTGACAACAATACAACAAAATTATTACTTTCAGAAGTTTTTGAAACTTTTGAAAAACATACCTGTACTTTGTCGTCGTTTTCGGCGGCGTCCAAATATATCCTTATATTCTTGAAACTCTTCATCGTCGCCATTTTCTTGTTGTTGAAGTTCATCTAAATCTTGCTCAGATGGATCAGAAAAATCGTCTGTATCGAATTCTTCGTTTTCGAATTCACTTGGATCATAAGGAGCTAGTTCATCGAGACCTTCGATATCTTCTATATTTATGTCATCGATATCTCCTCCAATTTCGTCTGTACCATCGACTTCTTTGCCAGGAGTTGATATCGCTTCAGTGGATGCACTTGCTGTTGATTGAACCGAACTTGGTGAAGTTCCTTGAGACAAGGTTGTTGAAATCGATGATGAAAGCGAGGCAAGGGGAACAGAGGAAGATGCACGAGAAGTAGTACTTGGACGCGTAGGTGAGGTTACCAGTGGGCTTGAAGTTGGCGCAGTCGAAATCGTTGCCGCTATTGGTGTTGCTGAACCTGAACATACCCATCCTTCAGGACAATCTGGTCGACATTGAGAATAATAGACTGAACGTACTCGACACGCATATTAGATGCATGATGTAGGTCCACGCCATCCTTCACCTCCACATTGATCCCATGGTTGTGCACGTCCGACTGAATTTCCGGCATTTGTTGCACATTCCCAATCGGAACCCGGGCATGCGACTTGACACGATGAGAACCATTTTGACCGGCGAAAACATTGTGTAGGAGAGTCACACACAGTTGAACCACGCCATCCTTCACCGCCACATTGTTCGTAAAGACGAACGGTCGAAGCACCAGTTACCAGAAGAAGAAGTAGTATTAACATTACGATGAAAATAAATTACTAAGGTGAGTGAAAGAAAATGCTGAATTTATAGTCAAATAATGCACATAATTATTTTAAGCAAATATTCGATTTAAAGTATTACCTATCTGACAGTACTGAAATATGAGAAGCAAAAAGGATCAATATCGCATGATTTTATTCGTAAATGCTCTCCAAAGCCTGCAGTATGTTATCATTACATGCTTCATTTTTATTAATCATGTTTCTACAGATAGATTGTATTGAGAGTGCATGATAGTGTGGGTGTTGATTTGTTTTACAGGTTTATGATTTGAAGATGTCTTTCTAATAGCAAAATAAAGAAAAATATCTCATTCATCATCATATTCAGAGCAGAAGCAAGAAAATTTTGTATATAAGAGAAATAAACTATATAATATACGCAATCAAGTAAAACCTTAAGAAAATATCCTACAACGATTTATTCTCGATATGAACAACTAGTATTAACATTCAAGCTTGATTAACGGGTTGAGTGAATCTGTGATATACATTATCGTATTTGTAACAGAAGTTCGGCTACTACTAGACTGTCCAGTATATAACGTATATTATTGAATAAAAAATATTCGAATTAATCTAATTAGTCATTAATTTTTAAATAATTTTGTGCAAGTATAGAATTAAATAGAAGAATGAAAGAAAAAGTTATCAAACGAAAATATTTGTGATCAAATTACTACATTATTTTCATTATTCGCACTTAAGCCGTTTTCTAATCATCAATCATTAATGTTAGATCAAGTTACATATGAAAATAAAGAAAAACTTCAATTAATAAATATTATCATGCATCTCTCAGCATCTCTCAGCAGAGCTACGAAGCAAGTATTTGTACTTGATACTCGTTTCTGATATTTTCTATATTATCTTATTTGGTAACGAAAATACGTCTTAAAACCATAGGCAAAAATTACTGCAGACGTTTGAAATATATCAATAATTTGCTGGAGTGTCATATCACGCCACATAAAGAAAGAAGAAACTACAATCGTAGTAGATGCACAGAAAAAATTAGCTGAATGTTTCACTTTGATCACACCAATAGATTATGATATAACGATACGTAAACTATCAGTGCATTATAATAATTAGATATGCTGATCTTATTTTGAAAATATACATTGTATTTATCTTTCAAGTATAAGTACCAAGCACTCTTCTCACATTGAAGCATCAAAAATTAACTTCTTAGTGACAGGACATTGACGTATCACTCTTCATTGCCAATTTAATCCATGTAAAATATATTTCAACTGACTAATATCAATTATTGATATCGATATCATCGCTCGAAAGAGGTATCGAGTAAAGACTATCAATACAGATTCTGATCGTCGTTGCGTAATTCATTTCTAAAAACTACTTCACGAAAGTTCTCAGCAAAATTTTGATCATTTACAGATATTGATTAATACCACGCTAAATTAAAAAAATACTCAGATCACTGTATTTCATTAGCATGATACATAAGCTGTTACATAGGATACTGAAAAATATTCTATTTATTTGAAAAAATCATTTTAATCATGAAAAAATAAATATGAATATAATTACAATTGAGTTATTTACAGATATTTATTATTTGACACATATTTCAATGAGAATGTAAGATGTTTCTAATATCTACACTCATACCTTTTATTATAAGATACATTTTTTTTAAAGATTATGTTCAAGAAACAAAATATTTTTCACCATCTTTGTTGTAGTTCGTAGTCGCCGGTTTGCACTTCTGCTGGTATCGTTCCTCGTTTTCTTAGTATTTTATACACTACAAGGGCAATTCCAAGTATGGGTGTAAGTGCAAACAATATATAATGTACAATGAGCAAATGTTTAGCTGCTTGATAGAGTGTATTTTCACAGTATGTTGAAGTCTGAGTCTGATCAGTAGTTTGTATTACACTTGTATCAACTGTCCAGATCCACACGTTACCGAGTATAAACCATACTATGAAAAATATTCCAAACAGTATATGTATTACAATATTAATTAGCATTAATTCAAAGAAATATCTAAAATTTTCTAGGCATCTTGCTTGAAAATAGGCAAGAATTATTGTGAAGCAAGCAACGAATTTGACTATGCCATGAACTGTAAGAAATAATGGAATTTGCGGTCGGTACGGGCATTGACCCTTGTATTTTTGACCCAGAGCAAGTTCAATACTCGCCAAAATTAATCCAATAAGAAGAACTAATAAAATTTTTTTTGATCTAAAATGTTTGACAAGTAATGCTAAAAGAGCACGATGTTTTGATAGCTGTTTTGGTGGTGGTTGTACATAAGGAGGAGCCATCGGCCAGTTGTAAGCAGGTGGATAAGATGCATGTAAGTTTCTTCTGGCACTTAACATCTAGAAAAACATACTAGAGATAGAAAATTTCAGTTCTATGCATATCTATCGAGATCATTATTTTTTATAATAAACGAGGATCTGCGATTTACCCTTGTGAATAAAACAGTGTTGAATAGAAAAAGAATTAGTCTGTCAAAGCTGCATATAAATGGTCTAACAGTTTAAAGAAATTCGAACAGAATAACGTGAACGTTTCTCAAGAAAATCTATGCAACTGCCTCACGAATACTAAAAACAAAGTCATGTCTTCATTTAGCTAAAAAAGAAAGAAAAAAAATCTATCTTGTCTTAAAATTTCACCCTTAGCAATTCATATTAAGATGTCAAACGCGACAGAACTTTTAATATTTTGTATGAAGATGAAACACTACAAAGATATTTGTCACATCTATGGAGATGAAGGGAGGTGGTGGTACAATTTTTTACACTCAAACACTTTAACACAAGATATAATATGAAATAGATGTAATTTTAATTACTGTCATCATCATCATCATCATAGCGTATTTACGTATAATAGAGAAAGATAAAAAAAAGAATAAAATAAAATTGCACGCAATACTTTTCAGTTATTTTCTCTATCAAGATTTTGGCTGAAGATTGAAAAAATTGAAACAGACCTTGTGTCTCGCGAGTTTCATTTTATTGAATAAAACTATAGACAAGCGAAGAATTGTTTTCTATCTGAAACTATATTAATTGATGTATACACTTGTCAGTTGTTTTAGAGTATATAAAATTCACTATTATTAATGTCCGTCTTGCTATTAAATGCAATTTCTTTACCGTGTCATTGTATTGAGACAATGAAGACTACCATATTTAAAAATATAAACGTTTGAAACAGAATAAAAACTGACAAAATCTTATTTAGTTAAATTTTTTAATGAAAAAACTCAACAAAAATTCAACGCTATTACCTTTATATTGAACAGAAGAGTGCGTATCTTCTCTTAAATTACACTATTCACCACCATCATCATCATCCTCACGTTTCAATAAAAAGATAGACCAAAACATTTCGAATTAAAATATTCAAATGAAATGAACTTTCAAGTTTAATACTATCAGAAAAATGATGCTGAAAGAATCTTCGTTATAATATTACACTTACTTTATTCAATGATCAAAATGTCTATTTCACCGACTAATGAAGCATGATAAAATAATTTTTGCACGCACTACAGCTCACAAGGAAGAACAGAATAACTCAGTGAAAGAAAAAAGAAAAAAAAGGTGAAAAACATTTATTTGGAGCATGTTCATAGTGTTATTTGTGCTTCTTGATATATTCTAGGAGTATGAGAAAAAAAACAGTCCGCTTTTGGCGATGTTAGTCACACAGAAATGCAAAAAAAAATAATTTTTTTTCTGCTTGCACACGAGAGTATAAATAAAGCTCGTAGAACGAAAAATAAATTTTCTTGATATCCACATTATGTGAGTAACAGAACGATAAAAATGACGTAGGTAAATGAATAACGTGTAATTAAACACAACATTTCCATCCTTACGGAAA
Source organism: Adineta steineri (assembly GCA_905250115.1). Taxonomy (NCBI): domain Eukaryota; kingdom Metazoa; phylum Rotifera; class Eurotatoria; order Adinetida; family Adinetidae; genus Adineta; species Adineta steineri. The sequence continues at coordinate 8,605 of CAJNOI010000985.1, read as the reverse complement.
CTAAAGCGTGACAATATGTGTTTTCACATCATTATTTTCTATTCAAATACGACAAGTATGAGACGCTATCATAACTAGTTGTGACATAGCTACAACGATAGATCTTATATGAAGAAATAAGGGATTGAAGGTATATTTATGAATGTCTCTTCTCGTTATTTACACACCCACATTCTCAAGATGGATTGAAATATTTCGTAATATTTGCTCTCAGCGTTAGATTAACATTGAGAATCTTCATGACTGCCATAACGTTTTATAGATTCAGCTGGTTCTCGATTCTTCTTTATTCAACAATGAAATTTAACAATATAAAAAATTTAAAAAAATCTTTTCTGTATTATACGATGATTGATATAAATTATGTTAAAAATAAGATTAATTTAGTTGATGAAGTTTTTAAAACGTCGTAGATTATTACATGAAGTACAATGTATGGATGTGACACTAATCTTTGTCACGTCTCTGCATGCATCACAAACCATTCGATTATCGTCATAACGATAAAAATTACCTTGTCTTCCATTAGAACACTGATGAATAATACTAACAATACCGGCTTGGCGATGACAGGTACGACATCTTTCTAATTCGCATTGCAATTCTTGTCCATCAATTGCTTGGTTAATTATTTCTTCGCGACAAATACGATCGACAATTGTCTTCAATCGTTTATCAGTTTCTTCAGAGATGATACGTGTCTGTTCTTCTTCATTTTGAACATTTTTGTAAATATGTTTTATCTTGACAAGTAATTCTTCTGAATCTGTATAAGAATTTAGCTTGGCTTGCGCAGCGTCTACAGATTGTTCGAAGTTTTCTGATGATAACAATGTTGAATTTAAACCATAAATCTTGTCCGCAGCTAAAGTCTTCATTTTCTTGATATATTCTCCAATTAGACGATGACGTTCATCTTGAAGTATATTACTAATTTCATCTGGTTCGAAGTTTGTCTCTTGTTTTTCAATCTTTTCTTTAGCATATTTCATAGCCGTATTTAAGAATTCCTTTTGAAATTCTGCTTCAGTTTTCTTAACAATTTCATCTTCGAATCGTTTCAATAGACATCGACCAATTAGCTCATCAGGATTAGGTTCTTTAACTTGATTAATAACATCAATTAAATCACTCATAAATAATGCTAGTTCAGCTGGACGAACCATCAATGCCGGAATAGAATTACTACCTGGTAATTGTTTACCTTGAGTATCCATGAATTTTTTTAGCATTTCTGTTAAGGATGCATGGTAATCTTTCGATGATTTACTATTCATTGTTGTTTTCATTGTTTTCAATGTCATAGTATTATCTTTCATTTCATGTGGTAAATACGTTAGATTAGCAACATTGATATTTGGTAGCGTTTGCCGAATAAAATCATATCGTTTTTGTAACTCTTTTTGTTGTGTTGTTCCTAAATTATTGCTTGACTCATCTACAGTAAATATTTTTTCGATCCATTGATCAGAACTGACAACCTGATCATTACACTTTAAAATGGGTAATTCCAACGGTACAAGCCAAGTAGATGGTAAGATACATGGAGATTGCATATGTTGAAACCGACATAATTCGTCGTATAAACGATCGCATTGTTCACGATCGATTCGAGCTGGTCGTAAAACCACAGCTAATACAGAACTTACAATCATGCAAAACAAGTATAGATTATTATTTGTTTTCACATCATTACCACCCATGCCTTCACAATCCAGAATTAAAATTGAGCCTCGTTTTTTGTTTGGATTTTTTAAAGGTCGAGCACACATCCAGACACCATGCGTGATACCTTTAGGATCATCACCACTTTTGAATGGTTGTAATTTTTGATCAGTAATGTTAGTTAATAAGCTAGCTGTAGTTAATGAAGCTAATTTGCTTTTGCCAGCACCTAAATTCCCCATGTAAACGAAGATTGATATCGGTGATGCAAATCATTCAGCTAGAATATTCTTGGCATTTAAATCCATTTCCAATTGTGGAATATATTCAGGATCATTACGTTGCTCATCTGTTGGTGCAATGCATTTAATAAGTGGAATAAAATCGAATGTGTCTTCATCATTCATGTTACAATTGTAGTTCGATCCAACGTACGATAATAATGATTTAACTGTAATAAAATAACAAAGGCATGATCTTGTCCTTTTATACCTTTCTTTTAGTGGGAAAAAGTTATAGGTAAATATTATTGTTTGCTTTTGTAATACAGAATAATAATTTTTTTTCTTTCGTTCTCTAGAAGTTTCTTTCCATGGTGGTACGGCGAATTATTGCACCACTCGATCACACTTGTTGCAAATTTTGTGGGTGTGGATGTGGATTTCGAATTTAATCTTCAAACGCGCTCTCGCATCCACCCTCAAGATTCGACGATGATATTGCAGACTAAAGAATAAAAGATCTTTGCACTTTCTTTTTTATGATTCACTTCAGAAATAACTAATGACATATTCTTTGGTACGTGTATAGAGATTTTGATTGCAACAATAACAATCTCATTACGAAGATACATCTTTCTATGGTTTGTAGGCATGCAAAAATGGCGAAAAAATTGGAAATATAAACTCAAATGTTTTAAGTCAAGTAAGGAGAGACGAGGAAAAAAGCTATAAAATTTTAATTTGTAACTTACATTATGTAAAAGTAAATTGTGTTTTGCTATATAAAAACTCAAAGAGACGGACTCTACTCCGTGACATGCCTTAGCGATCCAACAAATGTTATAACACGATAATCTGATGAGCTATAGTCTGATGTGCTTGGTAGAGTATCTTGTTTGGCTAAATAATTTGATTATGTTATACTAGAACTTTTTAGATCGATGTAAAATGGGGTTGCAAATGGTCTGGTTAAACATATTCGATCATTTTGAAGATTATCTTTTCATAAATCTCCGAAAACCGGACTCCAAACTATATTTTCGAAGTATACCATCAATTGTTGCAAGAGCAGTCTCATTTATTTTTTCTGCATCAGAAAAAAATACTTTTTTTCCTCTGTCATCATTTCTTACGTTGTTAACAGTAAACAAATACACATAGAACAGACGAGAAAGAAGAACGTCAATATGTTTATAAAGCCATACATAAAATGAAAGTAGACGACAAGACGTATTGTGTATGTTTGCATGTGAGCATCTAAGAGTGGTGTGCGTCGAAAAAAAGAAAAAAGAAACAAAACATTGTAGCCAGCTACCACCGTTACTTCTTTCGTCATCAAATGTGGTAGATGTTTAACGAAAAAGAAGTTACAAGTTTGTGGGGTGTGGGTGTAGGGTTCAGCTTTTATATACACCGCCCGTATGCCCACACACAAAGACACATCCTGACTCCCGCACCCACCCTAGTTCCAACCTAGGTTGATAACAACTATTGTAGTATAGTTCTTTTTGGGAGCGATCGAGAGCCATTTTCTTTTACAATCACGACATGATAGTAATCAATTGTCAGCCGCATTAGACATCTCTGATTCATATCGACTAATAGCTTCAATTGAAGGTGAATTGTTATTTGGCATACATCATCTCTGCACTAATATATGTGCACAAATAGTATTTATTGACATAAACAATCTTTATGAATTTTTACTGATTTAATTGATTATGAAAAAGTTATACCATATTTAACATCTAATAAATAATAATACTTCAATTATGTTAAAAGAGAGTGTCGATATGGATGTGAGTGTCTTTTTTTGTCCACTCACACCCATGCCATTAGTCAGACCGTATCCTTACCTACAATCACCCCCGTAAAAGCGCAATTTTTATAATATTAAAAGACTCTTTTTCCAACAGCAGATGTAAAAGCAGTAGCTCTTATCAGCTTACCTTCTTATCTTCAAACAATATTTGTTATACGTTAAAATTTGGAAGGTTTCAGCGAATATGGGTAAGGGTGTGGACGTGGGTGTGAATAGGTTTTGAGGATGGATGTTAGTGTGGTGGGTGTCGCTATGGGTATACATGAGTGTGGGTACCAATAGAATATCATTCACTGACCTAAAATCCTCACCCACACCCTGGATTTATAGGTTTTTTTTCAATATAATCTTTCATTTAAGCTAAAAAGACCCAAAGAAAATTTAGCTCCAAACGATCCCTTATAAAAGTGGTTGGTCTTCTGGTGGACCCACTCTTAATGCATCTCGCGCGTTAAAGTTAATGAAATATCTAACTAAAAAATGGTAAATTTATAATGATTAAAACAAAATTCATTCGATAAAACGTGTTAAAGTTACAAGAGTGTTTCACCAGATTTAACCAGTTTTAACCAGTTAATTATCGTTACAAGATCGCTAACGCTTGCCGGTTCGTGAAAAAGCTGCCTTATTTCTGCAACATGGAAGAAAATAACGAATGCGATTCAGGAAATTTGCGTGTAGCGTTCTTTCATTTTTACGTGGGTACTCGTCAAAGAAAAGACCATTCGAATGGGGTCGAAGTTGACGGTGTTGACGGCCGTAGTAATCATTTTCATTGTCATTACTATCATCATCACTATCGTCTCTACGGCGCTCTCGTTCCTCTTCAGGCGTTAGTTTTGTACGGAAAGTGTGCCATCGAATATTTTCTATTGAAGCCTTGTCAAGCCAGATAATAAAAAAATCGTCTTCACGATAAAAGAATAAGTCACACTTTCGTCGTAGGTTTTGTGACCATCTGCTCAGATGGTACCTTATTGAGTCGAGCTGCCAATTGGGATCTTGATCATGCATCATACAAGTCAATGAACGAAGTCGTGGTAAACAACAAGCTAAGTTTGAAACGCAGTCTAACGATTCTGTATTGAGCACAAAATGTTCGACATTCGGAAATAATTTTCGTATTTGATCGATGCATTCAGATTGGAATAGTTCTTTTTCGTCACGAAGATCGAGAGACTGAACAGCAGGAAAAACTTGGAATATATCTTTGCTCAGAACAGCCAATGCCTTTGGTGGTAATCGAACAGTTCGAAGATTAGTAAAGATCGATAATTCTGTTCCTTTACAAAAGTGTCGCCCTTCGAAATGCTTAATTTTTAAACAGTTTACATGGCCTTTGAACCAATCGACCATATGCTGATCCATATTCTGACAATCAACATGTTCAGCATAGTAAGAATAATCGTCTTTCCTCTCGTGAATTTGACTGGCCCACTCTCCCGTCAAAATCATCGGATTTTGCAGAAACGTATCGCTTCGTACAGCTCCTGTCCAGAATTGTAAGGCATAGATATTGAAACTGGCTCGACCCAAACGTTCAATCGTTTCGCTCTGCTCTCTGGCTTTCTTATGTTGGGCTAATTGCATGAGTATGAACGCAAAGTTTGTCTCCTTGACCCAAAATGAAGTTTTGAATGCACATGTGATTTTTACTACAGTTCCTGGATGTAGATGATAGCTCGTGGCATATAGACGTAGATGAATGAGGTTCCTCAGTGATGATATGATCAGATCTTCCCAATTTTGTGCATTGAACAGTCCATGAGGTGCAGTGACTTCCAGTTGAAGTAAAGCAGGCATTGCTTTGAGGTGATATGCTAGACGATCGAAATCGATCGGTTTTCCATCATCGACATGAACGATATAAGTCTTCATCATGGGCATAAGTGGGAACGGTTTGTTTCGATCGACGTCTCGCCAACCTCGAACACCATATTGTGCAGAAGTCAATCGAACATGGAGTTGTTTCAGGTTCGGCATCGATCGTAATAAAAGATTAAAGTCACCAAAATTAATTCCCGGGTTCACAAAAGTGAAATATTCGATGTTCGAAGGTTCTACTAGATTATTGAAGAAATCGTATGGAAATCCGACATTAGTGGCAAAAGCCAGTTTTTTCACCGTTGGGAGCTGAAAGAACTGTGCTAAGTTCAAACCATAGGAGCGGTATTGCTCTTCTGGCATGCCAACTATCTTCACTGCGAGTGTCTCGATGTGCGTTTCGGCAAGCGAATTCAAAGCTTTTTGTATCATTGTCGGATCGCAATTATTCAGATCCACATGAAAGTAAAGTCAACGAAGTTGTGTAAATGAGCTAAATTTAGGGTAGGCATGTAAGAAAGCATAGATCTGCCCGGGTGTTTTGTGTTCGGACAGTCCTAATTCTTCGATTTTACTTAAATAAGCGGGTAGTAGATTGAGACAAATAGCAAAATCATCTTTATGACATCGAATGAAATCAAACTGGAAACGTTGGCATTGAAGAATCAATCTATCGATTCGTCGATTTAGTTGGAAAGCGAATGCATTCACAATATCGAGACCATTGATGTGTTTCTCGAAGAGTTCCATAAGAATTTCGTTTGGAAGTGTTTCAAACTTGGATAACGACATCGTCAGTAACTAAATACAAAGAGTGATGCGATAACTGCAGCGTATTTTCTTTTCTCTGTAATCCACTTGAGTACGTCAGTGATGTTGCTATTTTATTGCAAGATCGTAAAATCTGAAATAGAATCACCATCTTGAGGGTGCGAGTGTAGTTAAGTATAGTTTTATTGTATTTGGGGCAAAGCATAGAAAACACAATCTATCTAATCAATGTACAATTGATTCTTTTTCTACCTTTGTTTTCTACTTCGGCTGGCATGTATTCGACAACTTTACGCGCTAAGAATTCCTCTAGAAATTTAACATATTTTCATCAAACTTTGAACATTCACTAAATGTGATTTTTGTTCATAGTTATCATTAGTTCATGTTAAAGCTCCATGTGCCGAGGAATGTCGAACAGATCCATAGGAAATAGAAAACTAAGGTGGGACAAGAAAACAACTGTACTATTCATTTAAGTCATTTAAAAAAAGTTTCAAATAGTTTGAGAACGTGATTGATAGAAGTTAGCAATCCAGTTGTCGATTTCCTTCATGTCATAGGTAAATGTTTCTTTATCGGGTTCTGCTTTCAACACTAATTTGTCATCATAAATGACAAAGAAGCGAAATGGCCATGATCCATAAGTAGTATGAAAGGTGTTATCCATGTTGTCAACGAGCATCAACATTTCGAAATTGAAGTTCTTTTTGAATTGTTGTGCATTATTAAGTCGGTCTGCTAGCGTTGTTGGTTGATCAATACATGAAATTGTCTTTCCTACAGGCCACTCATCCCGTGCATGTGCCTCAGCAATATAAATTGCTAAGAGGCGAATGCCGTTGGGCGCATGTGAGCGAACAAGCGCGCTACATATTAATTATGAACATAAAAGTGTGTCTAGTTTAATTTTAACAAATAAAGAACTTACTTCATTCGCTCGACATTTGCCCGAAATGGAGGTCAGCTAGTTGACCCGGCCAATATTATCAACGGTTGACCATATGACATTTGCGAAAATAAAGTAGTAAGATGACCATCTGTTGTATACAAATCAATATCACGAGCACATTGATCTTGATTAATTATACCTTGTGTAATTTTGTTGTATTTGACTGAAAAAAAATTAATTAATAAAAAATATTGTTAACTCAAAAGTTTGACGTTTGCTAAACATCTTCTGACATTGTCAAATCTTTTCGAACAATTTCTTACTATAGAAAGTGGCTTGAATAACATGTAGATGAAGTTAGCAGCGGATTCGAGTTTTTCTAAATATTATTCACCTGACAAGGTGTGCCACCTATCGTTTGTTGTGTGCCAGATAGAACTCGACGAGCTCTATCAAACGGTATCCTTAGACTTTGTACTAACCTCATGGAACGTTTCATATTTATCAAAAAGTCTTTTTTCTCCATGGGAACAATTTCGTAAAAACTGTATTTCCTAAAATTATTCGCTCTCTCGCACTAAAACTTACAAACAAACATATATTCCTATGCATCTCGACTTGCTCTATCGATTGATATGCTCCTTTCCACCTGTTAACTAACCATTCCAATACACTTGCATGAAAAACGTCAAAAATCACCATTTTAGCATATATTCATATATATATTCGTTCTACAACGTGTGCCACATTTGAAACCGATTTCATTTGACTCAGAATGAAAAACTCTATCGATTAATGTATAACTCAATATATTTGAATCCATAAAATGGACTTAAAAGCTCTTCAAAATCTCTCATGCATATTGTAGCGCCAGCTGCTTAAATTACAAGTCACAAACATGGATGTATTCGGTATAAACCTTGAAAATTCATCAAATCTCATATAATTCTATTATTTTAAACAAAATTCACTCTAAAATGAACTGTAGTTTGTTCATATTCGTAATCCTTTTTGAATCGTCGTCTCATATAAACTCAACAGTTGTGCTTATTATTAATAATTTGCATTAGATGTTCATGCTACAATTTATACTAAAGGTGATATAGACATCATTCAATAGAACTCGTTCAATTTCATCAAATAAGATATGGCTGAGTTCTATCTATCATATTTTTTAGCGATTATATGAGAAATACCCAGCAGGTATGCTTGTGTACTCGGAAGTTTACCTTTCAAATTCCTTTTTAACTATGTGCCAACACTGATATGCATATCATTTGATAGATCTCATTTTTCTCTATCGAATAATGTATAATTCAATGTCTTCGGTACTATATTTCTTATCGTATAACCTCGAAAACTGAATAGGTGTACTTATTATTGATTATTTACCTTTTTTATTCATACTCA
>CAJNOI010000984.1:0-21235 GCA_905250115.1 Adineta steineri | reverse complement strand
GGTTAATTTAAAAAAAGTGAGATTAAAATTTTAAGAAATTATATAGAAAATATTTTCATAATCAAAATATATATTAATGTTTTTATATGAAATAATCTTTGAATTAAACTACCTGAAAAATATGTCAATAAAAAATTATGACTCGATATGATATTATAGTCATGGTCCTTTTTTGATAAAATATACAGAGGTGAGCTGACCTTGACCGCGATTAAAAAGTTGCTTTTAAAAAATCGTATATATTCAAGCGCTCGTATACCTATGTCTATATATGTATATATGATGGATATCTTATAATAAATGGCTCACTTTTGTATCTTATTTATTTTAAGGTACCCGTTATATATATAAACTTCTTCATAGAATACAAGACCATCTTATTCAAAATTAAGACAAAATAGATAATTTTAACAGCTAAATAAATAAGTTAATTCATTAGTTCTAATTATCTAATTAAAGCTTAGTTTATGTATCAATTTACTGTATGTTGTATATATATTTACTATCAATAGGCATTGTTAATATAAAATAATTTTTGAGAGTAGAAATTACATATATGTAGCAATTCAGCTCTATTACGTTTTTTTTACTTTTGACAAATCATAGAAATTTTTATTAAACTTAACAGCATTATAATCATCTAAAAACTTATAAATAGTTTCATATTCCAGATTACTCTCGTAGATACTTCTATAGCTATCCGACAATTTCACAAATCTACGAAATTCATAAATATTTTAAGACTTTTTGTGCTTGTACACTACTAATCAAACATTAACTATAGCATGAAAAATATTAATCACATTAGAAATTCATCTATAGATTTTTCTAATTTACAAAACACAATAGAAGTCCAATGTGAAGAGATTTATAAATTATATTTGATTTATCAAATAACAAAAATAATTCTAATATTTTCTAATAAAAAACAAAACAAAATACATAATCTCACTAAATTATAGTCATATTTGTATAGAACTAACACTATTTTCAATTAAAAATTAAATTAATCTTAGATTTTGTTTTAGATATAAAACTCTATTCTTTTAATCCAGAAAAAAAATATTTAATCAAGAACACTAATGGCAACTATAAATAATAATAGTACATCATTAGAACCGATAGCTTTAATAGGTATGTCCTGTGAATTTGCAGGTGATATTCATTCACCTAATGATTTATGGGATGCATTAAAAGAAAGTCGTGATGTTGGTAGTGAAACACCAATTGATCGATTTGATCTTGAATCATTTACTGCTCATATGATTAATATGGATAATAATGGACAACTTCGTCAAAAACTTCTTCGTGCTGGTTATTTTATGTCAAATCGACAATGGGATATGTTTGAATCAAGTTTCTTTGATTTATCAGATGCTGAAGCAGGCAGTGTTGATCCATGTCATCGATTACTTATGTTAAAATTTGTTCATTTACTTGATGATGCTGGATACAGTGTTGACAAAATCAATGGTACAAAAACATCAGTACATATTGGACAATTTTCAACAGATCATGCAATTGCAACAACTCGTATGAAACCTGAACATCGATCAAGATTTCATGGACCTAACAGTTTATTATATAATGCTTCAACTCGTTTATCATATCATTTTAATTTACATGGTCCAAATGTATCATTAGATGTTGCTTGTTCATCATCTTTAGAAGCTTTACATATGGGTGTACAATGTCTTCGTACAAATGAAGCGGATATGGCTGTATGTGGTGGTGTTAATGGAATTTTTGCACCAGAAAGTTTTCTACAAAGTTCACTTATTGGTGCACAATCACCTGATGGAAGAAGTCGATCATTTAGTGTTGATGCTAATGGTTATGCTAAAGGTAAAAATTTCAATTGATTTATTTTTATTTTTAAAATAAATTTCAATTTCAATTGTTCAGGTGATGGTCTGGGTCTTTTATTATTAAAACGATTAAGTGATGCCGAACGTGATGGTGATCGTATATATTGTGTTATTCGTGATGTACTTAGTGGCCATGATGGAAACGAAGATAAACTAAATTTTGTCGTTCCATCAGCTGCCGGACAAGGCCGATTATTAGCAAATATCTATTCAAGAAATAATTTTGATACTCGAAAAATCTTATTTGTTGAAGCACATGGTACAGGTACACCAGTTGGTGATCCAATTGAAGCTAATTGTTTAGGTCGATTTTTTAATCGATCAAATCTTGATCCACCATTATTATTAGGTTCGATTAAAAGTAATTTAGGACATACAGAAGGTGCAGCTGGTGTTGCATCACTTATTAAAGCTGCTATGTGTATGCATCATCGTGGTATTACAGCAAATATGCAGTTTACTTCACTTAATCCAAAAATAGATGCACAAAAATATAATCTACATGTTGTTCAAAATTTTATACCATTTCCATCTCTTCCAAATAATGAAAAAATAGCTATAGGTGTTAATTCATTTGGAATGGGTGGTACAACGACACATGCTATTATTGAAGAATATCAACCAAATAAAAAAACATCAATTACAAATGGTCATATCAATGGATATGACATTAAAAGTAAACAATATTTCACTTTTATCTTTTCAAGTAAGTTCTTAATTTCTATTCATTCATTAAATAATTTATTTCTTCTTATTCAGCAAAAAGTCGTCAATCTCTTAATAATCAATTAATTGAATTCAATCGTTGGTTAGAAACAAAACCAATTAATAATATAGATGATGATGATGATGATAATGATGATCAAGCTTTTCTTCAACGTATATCTCAACAACTTCTTCTCAAAAGAACTATTAGTTATACACATTCAGCAATCTTTGTTTTTCTCAATCGTCAACAATTACAAGAACAAATCAATGCTTTTCTTACTGAACAAGCATCGCCAGGCCTTTCAATCATATCACGTCCAACAAAACCATTAGCACAAAAAATATGTTTTGTTTTTAGTGGACAAGGTCCACAATGGTGGGCTATGGGTAGACAATTATATGAAAGTGAACCTTTATTTAATAAATGGATTAATTTAATTGATGCAGAAATGACAAAAATTAATAAGGGTGAATGGAGATTATTAGAAGAATTAATTGAAAAGAAAAATGAACAAGAATCTCGTATTAATGATACAAATATTGCTCAACCAACATTATTTGCTATACAAGTTGCATTAGCAGCTTTACTTGTTTCATGGAATATTTATCCATCAACTATTATATCACATAGTGCTGGTGATCAAGCAGCTGCTTTTGTTGCTGGTCGTTTAAGTTTAGAAGAAGCTGTTCGTGTTGTTTATCATCGATCACGTCTTCAAAATCGTAATACAAGACAAGGTGGTCGTATGTTAGCTGTTTCAATGAGTGAAGAAGAAGTACAAAACAAACTTCTGAAAGGTATTGAACATTTGGCTTGTATTGCTGTTGTTAATAGTCCTCGCTCAGTAACAATAAGTGGTGATGAAAAAACTATTGATGAAATACAACAAATTCTTTCCATATCTTATCCTAATGTATTCAAAGCACGTCTTCGTATTGAAAATGCATTTCATCGTATCAAATAAATCAATTTGATACTGAAAAAGAAATGCTTTCCTCATTGAAAGATATTCGAGGACTTCCAGTACAAGATCAAAAACAAATTTTTGATCCGATATGTGCAAAAGCAAAACTTTATTCAAGTATTATTGGTGAGCAAATGAATGATAATATACCAGTTGACGGTCAATATTGATGATCAAATGTGAGACAAGCTGTGAGATTTTATGATGCTATAGCAGCAATTATAAAAGATGAAGCAGCAAATGTTTTTCTTGAAATTTCACCACATCCAGTTTTAGCTACATCTATTCGTGAATGTTATGAATTAACAAATCAACAACAATATGATCACCACCACTTATTCTTCCAACATTAAAACGAAAAGAAAATGAACAAATAACATTATTTACTAGTTTAGCACAACTTACAACATCATCTCATGTATGGTAAAAATATTTTCATACTCGTCAAATTTTATCTATGAAAAATCATGAAGAATATTTTGATAATTTTCCATTATATAAATTTCATTTAAGTCCATGTTGGTATGAATCAAAAGATTCATCTATACAACGTTTAGCGAATCGTATACCTACTCATCCATTACTTGGTGTTCGTCAATTAAATGATCAAACAAGTGCAACATGGAAAAGTCTTATTAATATTAATTTACCACAACATGCTTTCTTAAAAGATCATAAAATTCAAGATGCAATTCTTTTTCCAGCAGTTGTTTATCTTGAACTTGCAACAGCTGCTTGTCAACAATTACTTTCATCAAAAGAAGATGATCAACAACAACAACAACAACCAACAATTATTTTTGAAGATATTAATTTTACTAAAGCACTTATTCTTAATGAACATGAATTGATAGAAGTATTTACACAAGTAATTATGCCAATGCGTGAATGGTATATTTATAGTCGACCATGGTCAACAGCTGGTCCAGATTGTATGCGACCATCAGGTATGACTTGTACTGATGTTGTTGAATCTTTTCGTGATCAAAATAATCTTAATAAATATTCATTAAATGAATTTACTTTACATGCTCGAGGTAAAATTGAAATAGATTTTAAAGAACAAAAATCATTAACAATACCTCCTCTTAATACAATTAATGATACATGGTCAACACAAGATATAGCAAGTGCTTATGCACATCTTTCAACACGAGGTTATCAATATGGATCTAGTTTTCAAAAAATAAAAACATTACGTGGTACTTCAACTACAGCTATATCTGAATTATCGAATGATGACGATACTGATTGTTCATCTTTTTATTTACTCCATCCATCTGTAATGGATTCTGCTTTTCATCCATTTCTAGTTTTATTACCTGGTATTGAAACAACATTTCTTCCAGTACGTATTCAAAAATTTATTTATTCAAGTAAAACAAAAACAAAGATGAATCAATCAACAAATGTTGAAGTACGTGGAAAGTATCATGATAATATATGTGGTATAGGTCAAGAAGGAACATATAGTCTTGATTTATGGACATTTCCAATGGATAATAAAATCGAAGAACCAATATTTACATTTGAAGGTGCTGTTATTCAACAAGTTCAAGGTGCACATTCTGGTCGATGGTCAATGGAACAAACAATATATGATAAATTAAATATACAAACTGATTTACCTAATACTGATCATAAAACATATTTAAATACCATTGTAAAAGATTATTGTATGAAAAGAGTATGGACTGATTCACCAATAACAAAAGATATATCACATTTACTTCCATCACCTAATCAAATTCTTAATAATGAACTTAATTCTAATAGTAATCAAGATTTAATTGAATCAATAGAACCATTTAATGAATTAGCTGCTTATTATGCTCAAATGGCAATTAAAGATCTTAATTTAAATCAACAACATCATCCATTATTAAATGCATGTCGTTCTCTTGCGTCAACTTTACATTCAAAACAAGTAACATGGCATTCAACACAACTTCGTCTTATTCAATTAATTGAACGTTTTCCTCGTTTAAAACCATTTTTAATAGCATTAAACAAATATGGTTCACATTTAAAAGATATTCTTAGTGGAGAAAAAAATGGATTAGATATATTTGTTGATGATGAGGAAATTGCACAAACTTTTCAACAAGTTAAAACTCTTATAAGTGCAATTAAAACACAACAAATTTTTCATTCTATTTGTCAACATTTACAATTACAATATGAACAAACTAAAGATAATTCATTTGAAAGTTATCGATTACGTATATTTTGGTTGACTGATAGTGATTGTTCAGATGTTTTACCTATTCTTGATCTTCTTCTTAATTTATCACAACAAACAGGTTTATTAATTGATTTACATTATGCAGATTCTGATCCAATACAACTTGCAAATGCTCAACAAACATTTAATACACATCTAACTAATCAAACAAAAAATTTATCTATTATTTGTGATGAAACAATTGATTTATATGATAGTAAAACACTGGAAAAAATTCCATTCGAATCATTTGATATTATATTATCTGCAAATCAACTTCTAGGAAATCAAGATTTGACAAAAAAAAATTCTTTAATTTCTCTTCGTCGTTTACTTGTTCCTAATGGTCTTCTTTTATTACTTGAATTAGTTCATGTTCCTCTTTATTTTGATCTTATTTTTGGTTTTTTTGATCAATGGTGGTCATCTGATAATAATAATCGTTCATTAAATAATATTCAGCAATGGACAACATTATTGGAACAAATCGAAGGATTTAATATTATTGAATCAACATTAAATCAAAATGAAAGTACATTAATTATTAGTCAAAAAAACAACATCGAATGAAATATTACAAACACTTAATGAAAGAAAAAATCAAACATGGTTAATATTTACTAAAGACGATAATAATAATAAAAATAGTTTTAGTCATATTCTATCATCATTATTACCATGTTCAAATATTAAAATTTTTGATATTCATAATGCAACTTTAGATATGATTTGTTCTGTAATACCAGTTCTATTAACTACTTATAAACAAGTATCTATTATTTTTGCATGGCAACTTGATCAAACATTACTTAATGAAAATAATGATGATTTAGCATTTAAACAAAATGAAGAACTAATATGTGGAACATTATCACATATTCTTCAAACAATTCAAAAATCATCACCATATTTTTATCCATTCGTATATGTTCTTACAGATCATGCTCAATTTAATAATGATTCGAATCTTAATTTAATTGCATCGCCATTTATTGGTCTTGCACGAAGTTTAATAACTGAATATGAACGAAATCGATTAAAACTTATTGATCTTCAAACATCATTAAATAATAATAATCAATCAAAATTTATTTATACTCTAATAGAATATATGATTAATTCAAGATATTCAACTGATACTTGTGAAGTTGTTCTTCGTCTTAATGATACAAATCAAAATCAAGTTCAACATTTAACATGGCATTATGAAATGTTACAAAAATCTTCTGATGACGAACAAGAGAAATCTAAATTAGAACAAATTTCTATTATTCCTAAACGAGATGCTGATGAAAAAGCATTTCGTATTTGTGTACCACAATCTCGTTTTCTATCTGAATTAACATGGATTGAAGAAGATAGGGAAAAAGAATTATTACCGGGTGTGGTAGAAGTTCGTGTTCATTGTGTTGGAATTAATTTTCGTGATGTACTCAAATCACGTGGTCTTTATCCACATACGCGTCCTTTTGCACAATCTGATGAAAATCAACCAAAACTTGATCGAGATACAGAACCAGGTTCAGATTTTGTTGGTACTATTGTACGTGTAGGTCCTACAACAACTAATTTTCAAGTTGGTGATCATGTTGTAGGTGTTACTGGTGATGGTACATATCATTCTCATATTATTATTAATTCACAACTTATAATACATATTCCATCTAACTTTCCCCTTACTGATGAACAATTATGTGGTCTACCATGTCTAATTTTAACAGTTATATATTCTCTTAAATATCGTGTTCATTTACAATCTAATCAAACTGTTCTTATTCATGCTGCAACAGGTGCTGCAGGTCAAATGTGTATTCAATATTGTCAATATATTGGTGCTCGTGTGATTGCTACAGCTGGAACTGAAGAAAAACGACGTTTTCTTCGTGAACATTATGGTATTGAACATGTCTTTAATAGTCGAGATACGTCTTTTGTTAATAATATACGTGAAATTCTTCCACAAGGTGTTGATGTTATTGTTAATTCATTATCAGGCAATTTACTAAAAGAATCAATAAAATTATTAGCATATCATGGTCATTTTGTTGAATGGGGTAAACGAGATATTTATGATAAAAATTCTTTATTAATGTTTCAATTACGATCAGACTGTAGTTTTCATGTGATTGATTTTATTTCACTAGCTGATCATGTATCACCTCTTATGCGTCTTATGCTTGAAGAAGCAATTGATTTATTTGTTCAACGTAAATTACGTGCTGTTGAACCAACAGTAACTTATGAACCATCTCAAGTAATAGAAGCATTATTAAGATGTAATAGTGGTCAAGTTATGGGTAAAACAGTTTTTCGTATAAGTTCATCTGATCAACCATTAACTATTAATAAAAAACAATCTAATAGTTTATTAAAAGGTAATCATATCTTTTTTTTTTCTTTTAATTATTATTTTTTCTTATTTCTTAATCAATAGTTGTAAGTGATAATACAATGTTTCCATTAGAAGTTTGTAATCAAGGAACAATTTTAATATCTGGTGGTTTTGGTGGTCTTGGTTTAACAATGTCTCGATGGATGATTGAACAACGAGGTGTTAAACATATAGCACTTATGAGTCGTCGAACATTAGTTCAACTTGAACAACCTTCAAATCCACAATATGATGATTGGTTAAGATTAAAACGAACAACAAAAGAATATAATGCTCATGTTGATGTTGTTCAAGCAGATGTAACAAATTTTCAACAAGTTCATGATTTAATTGAAAGATTTAATAAAACTTCTTATCCTATTCGTGGTATTATTCATAGTGCTGTTGTTTCAGAAGATCGTACTTTAGGTAATTTAACACAAGAACATTTATCACTTGTTTTACCACCAAAAGTTCGTGGTGCATGGTATCTTCATCAAGCTACACAACTTCTTCATGCACCTATTCATTTCTTTATTATGTTTTCATCAATTCGAAATCATTTACTTGAAGTTTCATCTGCTGGTTATAATGCTGGTAATCAATTTCTTGATGCACTTGCTCATTATCGATTTACAAAACTTAATTTACCAGCACTTTCAATTAGTTTATTAGCTGTAAGTGGTGCTGAAATGTTTCATCATCATAAAGAAATGCTCAGTACTTTAAAAGAGACACAAGGTTTTGAATTAATGCCAACACTAACTGTATTCGAATTAATTGAATGTTTTCATCAAACTCAAAAGATTTGTCCATGTCCTGTTATTTTTGCTGTTAATTGGCAAACATTACATCGAAATTATCCATCATTAGCTACATCTTATCTAAGAAAAATAGTTGATCAACGTTATAAAGAGATGAAATTTGATCAAATAGCATCATCATCATCATCAGGAAAAAACAATTCCACTGAGTCTGGTATGAATAAAAAAGAAACTATTATTGAACGAACTCAATCAGCTGTTGCACGATTATTAGGAGCAGCTAGTGTTGATCGTACAGATGTTGATCGTTCACTTGTTAGTCAAGGTATGGATTCATTAGCTGCTGTTTCATTATATAATTGGTTAGGTGAAGAAACTGGTATTTATATACCATTATCTGCTCTTCTTCAAGGACTTTCAATTGAGACAATTGCAACACTTGTTTATAATGAACTTAATGAAAAAGAACAAAAAACATCATCACCAGCTACAAAAGAACATGATTCAGATTTTGATTTAATTAATGAAAATGAAGTTCAGTTTTCTAATACATCAATATATACTGGTTTAGAGAATCTCATTTGTCTACATCGTTCGAATCAAAATAACACTTCAACTCTTTTTTGTATTACTCAAATATCAAATGATAATAATAATGAAGATTTATTTACATTATTTATTCAGAAATCATCTAATCAAAAAAATAAAATATTATCAAATGATATGTATGCTTTACAAGTATTATCATCTCTTTCTTCATCCTCTATATCTACATATGCGTAAAATCTTATTACACAAATGCGTCGTATTCAACCATGTGGATCTTATCAAATAGTAGCTATTCGAAACAAACCAGAAGAAACTATTGCTCATGAAATGTTAAAACAACTCAAAACACATTCACTCATTACTAATACGCAATTACATCTTTTAGATGCTCGCAAGTAAAATATATATTCACAATTATTATTTATTCTAATATTTAGAATTTAGTCACTACAAACTCGTTATTATTATTTTTTTCCTTTTCATTACCCATGTGACAATTTTAGCTAGAGAACTTTCCTAAAAAGTACTATTCATATTTTATTTTGAACAGTTTTATTTACTTGCAGTACTGCTATATAGTACTTTTATTATATTTTTTTTGATGTATTAAACTAACATATTTTTTTTTATTATCTAATATAATATCATATAACAAAACTCAATTAATTCTCTTGTTTCATTTTAGAGTATTATCAGAAAATTGGACTTTTGATAATAATATCCCTCTCATATGATGTGATCACATTCTTATTTCATATTTTCAAACATTTATTTTCTTTCTAATTTCTAGATTCTATTAAGCTACTTATTTCACATCAAAGGATTGATTTCTTTATTATACAATGCTTTCACGCAAACGTATCATAGCAGGAACAAATGTACATAAAGAACCGGAATTTACAACTTCAGAACGAACAGAAGCTGTTGCTTCATTTGTTCAACAAAGAATTTGGCTTCATGAACAGCTCTATTTTCATTCTTCTGACTTTTCTATCTACAATATTTTGGTACCATTGATAGTCAAACAAGGTTCATTGTCGATCAAACGTATTCGTTCAATTTTACTCACATTAATTGAACAACATAGTGTTCTTCGTACTGCTGTTCGTTTTAATCCACAAAGTAATCAAATCGAACAATATATTCAAGCTGCTACCCATGAAATTTATTCATTTCAACATTCACATGGTATTAGTACATCAGAAGAGCTTGATCGATTACTTACCAAGGAATCGATAGGAAAATTTTTCGATTTTGAAAAAGGCAAAGTGTTAAGATGTCATATAGTGCAGCGACAAGATGATAATAATAATGCTGATGGTTTATTATATGAAAATGATATAATTGCTCTCAGTTTTCATCATATTGCATTTGACAATAGTTCACTTATGGCATTTATAAAAGCATTCAAACAAATAGATTTGGCTAATGAGCAACAACCAATACTATCAGTTCCACAATATATTGATTTTGCATTATATGAACAAGCATTGTTAGCTGATACAAATATAGATTCAAAAATGAATAAAGCACGTCGTTATTGGTCAAATCTTATGAATGGTTATGATTGGAATCGAATACAAGATTTAGTACCTCATGAAAATAAAACTGATCAAATTCGTTCTGGTCGTGCTTATTCAACTGCATTTAGTTTTGATCAAAATATTGTTGATGCAATGATTTCTTTTGCTTCATCAAATAATCTAACAATGTTTTCATTATCTCTTGCTTGTTATTATGCATTTTTATATAAATTAATTAATATGGATGATGATGATTTATGTGTTGGAAGTGTTATAGCTAATCGAACAAAACAAGAAATGAAAGATATGATTGACATGTTTGTTAATCTTGTACTATATCGAATGAAAATGGAAGCAAATAATTCATTTGAATATCTGATACGAAAAATACAACAATTAAGTAGTGATGTTTTAGAACATTCTTGTTTACCTTATCAACATATTATTAATTCACAAGATCAACAAAATCATCAAGTATTACCTTCAACATTATTTCAATATGAATCTTTAGTATCATCAGTGACAGCAAAGAATAATATTGAATTTAGTACTATTGAAGGAAATTATATTCTTGCTGCTTATTTTGATCGAGATGGATCACATGGTAATGGTGTTGCAGCATTTGATCTTACTTTTACAATACCACATGATTATCATGCACGAACTACAGAGCGTTTTCTTGATTGTTCAATTGATATATTTTAAACTCAAACTAATGTCGATCTACTTGAAAATCGTTTTCAACATATGCTCACACAACTTTTCTCTTCTTCTTCTTCAGTTATTCATGTACCAATCTATAAATTATCCATTGTTCTTCCAGCTGAACAAGAATTTGTTCATCAAATAAATAATACAGATATATCGACATATTATTCATGGCCAAATACTGTTCATGAATGTTCTGTTCAACAAGCTCAATTATATCCACAAAAATTAGCTCTTGAACTCGATGAACAATCACTTACTTATAGTGAATTATTATATTCTGTATATTGTTTAACAAATTATTTAACTGATAGAATTCAACCAAATGAAATTATATGTCAATGTGTTGAACGATCTTTTGAAATGATTATTGGTATGTTAGAAATCTTATCAAGTGGTGCAGTCTATTGTCCTTTATCACCTTTGGATCCACCAGAACGACTTAAAACTCTTATTCAAGATACATCTGCAAAGACTCTTCTTATTCATAGTTTTACTTGGAAAACAATTCTAATGACTCATACATCATGTAATCTTATTATAACAGATTCATTTATTCTATTCAGTTATATTCGTAATAACAATGATCATCATATTACCAAGCCAAGATCTGTTACATCTGATAATATTGCTTATATTATTTTTACAAGTGGAACAACAAGAATACCTAAAGCAGTTATTATTTCACATTCTCATCTACTTTTATATCTTCAATCTTCTGTTGAAGTTGATGCATTGCGTACAACTGATAGAGCTATACAATTATCATCATGCACTTGGGATGTTCATATTCATGAAGTATTTGGTACTCTCCTTATGGGTGGTACTGTTATACTTTTACGTTCAGAACAAGGAAATCGTAATATGGATTATTTATCTCAAATTATTGAAATTCATCAAGCAACATATGTTTGTATTGTTCCTACATTACAAATTCTTTTGTTTGATATTGTAGAAGCACAAAAAGCATATTCCCGACTCAATACTCTTCGTTTAATATGGTCTGTCGGTGAGGAATATTATTAATCTTCTTTTATCAAATATTCATTTGTTTATATATTCATGTTCTTGTAGGTGAACCAATCTCATCTAGTTTTATTGCTCGAATTCTACCTATGTTACCTATTGGATGTCAATATATAAATTTTAGTGGTGCTACAGAAGGTACAGTCATACAAATGTTTCATGTTGTAACAAAAGATGATGGACTATCAGAATCAGGTACAGTTCCATCAGGTCAACCCATGCCTTATTTTCGATGGCATATATTGGATAAATTTCTACAAATTATACCAATCGGATACATAGGCGAACTTTTTGTAAGTGGACCTATTATGAATGGTTACTTAAATAGACCTGATCTCAATAACAAAGTATTGATTCAACTTCCAGATGAACCTGATAAAAGCTATAGAACAGGTGACTTAGCTCGATTAATACCTTCAACTGGTAAAATTCAATTATTGGGTCGGAATGATTTTCAAGTGAAAGGAAATGGACAACGAGTAGAATTAGAAGAAATTCAGGCAGTTATTTATCAATCTAATTCATCAATTTCTAACTGTGCTGTCATTAAAGTAGTTGAACGTGGACGAGACCATTTAATTGCATATATACAATTAAACAAAACATCTAAATCAGTTCCGTTTGATGAAAAATTAATTCGTATTAATTGTCAAGATCATTTACCACAATATATGGTTCTATCTCTTTTTATTCTAGTTGATCAATTACCATTTAATTCTAATGGAAAACTAGATAAAGCAGCACTTCCTAAACCTAATCTATCATCATTACTTTTACCAATAAATAATGATGAAATTTCTAATGATCAAGACAATGAAATATCAATGACAAATGAACAACAACTTGTACATGATCTTTGGTGTGATATATTACAATTGGATGTAGACTCAAAAATACCTATTAATCGTTCATTTTTCTCATTGGGTGGTAATTCATTAGCTATAATGCGTCTCTTTGCACAATATCAAATAAAATTTTCTCTTGATACTAAATCTTCGTCATCATTTAATATTGCTTCTTTATTTCGTCAACCAACTATTGCTGAACATACTCAAATTCTTCAACAATGGCTTGATCATACTTCTTCTCAAACTCATCAACCAACTCAATTATAGTCAACTCTAAATATTTCTTAAGGTAACCTATAATTTTATTTTTTTCTCCCTCTATACATATATATAAAATCTATTGTTTATTTTAGCTGAAGCATCCTATGGTTAACAACGTATTTTTGTTGATCAGACTATTCGTTTTTCAAATGAAACATCTGTATATAATGTTCCTTTAGTTTATTGTATTATATCTAATTTTAACATTCAACAGATTACAATTGATCGATTACGTCAAGCTATTGATACAATTATTGCTAAACATGCTATATTTCGAGCATCATTAGATTGGAATATAAATACAAATGTTTTAGTTCAATATATTCAACAATTTAATTATAGAAATCAATATGAATTTGTAATTAGTTATGTTGAAAATGATGAAGAAATAACAAAAATAATTAATAGAGAAATTACAAGTTCAAAATTATTTGATCGTAATCGAGGCATTGTATTACGATGTCACATAATTAAATATAATTCTACGAGAAAAGATGAAGAAATATGCTTACAAAATAATGATATTATTATTTTTAATCTTCATCATATTGCTTTTGATGGTGCTTCACGACGAATATTTTTTAGTGATGTAAAATATAATTTAGAAAATGATAGTACATTAATAAATAATGAAAATCAATTTCAATACATTGATTATTCAGTTTATGAAAAACAAATGGATATAATATCATCTTATCATTTCTGGCAATCACATCTTGATGGATTGAATTTCGAACGTCGTATTATATTACCTTTTGATCGGCATCGTTTATTAACTGATCAACATTCAGGTTTTGCTCATCTTATTGATATTCCATTTGATAATGATTTAATACATTCATTTCTTGATTATGCTTCTTCACAAGATATTACACCATTTCAATTAGGTCTTATCATATTTTATACATTTTTATATAAATTAAGTCATAATCAGAATGATCTATGCATTTCATGTATTCATGCTAATCGATATAGAACAGAATTACAAAATCTAATTGGTATGTTTGTTGCAACATTACCACATCGAATTCAGATTCATCCTACTTATTCATTCAATCATCTTATCAAACAAGTTCAAAATGAATTTTATTCAATTCTTGAACATACAAATTATCCTCTTCAACAAATACTTCAAGATTTAGATTATAAACATTCATCTGCTACTTTTCTCAATATATTATTTGATTTCATTACGTATTCATCTGATACTGATCTTCTATCTGTAAATCAAACACAATTTCAACCAGTACCACTGAAACAAATGCAAAATGTTGTTAAATTTGATATGAAACTATTATTTTTTCATGATCCAACAGTTCAAAATCAAACAATATCATGTTCTCTAATCTGTTCACAAGATGTATTTGATAGCGAAACAGTAGAAGAACTATCAAAACAATTTCAACATCTTCTTTCACAATTGTTTGTTAAACATCCATCTTCATTTGATTTAGTTAATCAACCAATATCGAAATTATCATTTTGTCGAGAAATGAATCTAAAGAAATACAACAAACAATCTTTCGCCGATTACCTAATATTAAGAATGAAGGTATGATTATTTGTATAGACTTCTATCTTATATAGTCTTTGTTCTGTTAAGGACCGGCTTCTTATGCACAATCTCGTATTTGGCTTGATGAACGAATTCGATTCGATCCAGATAAAGCACAAGTTGCAATCTATAATATGCCTTTTCTCTATCGTCTTCATTCAAAACATACATTATCAACTACAGAACTTTACCATGCACTTCAACTTATTGTTAAAAAACATCAATCACTTCGAACATCAATTATTTTCGATGATGAAACAAATCAAATCATACAACGAATTATTGATATCAATGATCGTACTAGAAAACTATTTACATTTATTGAAAGTACTTTCGAAACAGATGAAGATCTCAATAAAATTATGTCTGATGAGAAATGCAATTCTCAACTTTTTCATCTTGATCAAGGTCTTGTCTTTCGATAGCACATTCTCTATTATCAACAGATTTCTTCAAATAATCTTCTTTGTGATAAAGATAGAATTATTTTCAATTTTCATCATGTTTTATTTGATTCTCCATCAATGAAAATATTTCTTCATGATCTCAATGAAGCATATATGACAAATCAACTATCTATCAATCATAATACTGATCTACGTTATCTTGATTGTATATATTTCTCATATTTGTCTTTGTTATTAGATCTCATGTCTTTTCTACTTATTATTTAGATGCTCTTATTGAACAACAAATGCCAATGACTAGTGCAAATATGTTTTGGCTTGATACTCTTCTTGATTGTAATCTTGATCGATCGTTATCATTACCATATGATCGACATCGTCTTTCAAATGAACATCGAAGTGGTCGTGGAGCATCGATATCATTTGATTTTGGTCAAGATCTTTCATATAATTTTCTTAACTATGCATTAACAAATAATATAGTACCTCAGCATCTAGCACTTGCCGCTTATTATATGTTCTTATTTAAGTTAACTAATGGAGAAAGAGATATATGTATTGGAATGAATACACATACTCGATATAAAGATGAACTTAAATCAATAATTGGATTATATAAAAATCTTATTCGATTACGATGTCAATTAGATCGTCATGGTTCATTTCATCAACTAGTTGAATATCTTCAAGAAATGACAACAAATTGTATGAAATATTCGTATTTTCCTCTTCAAGATATTTTTGCACAACATTCTGATTGTTCAAAGCCTACATTTCTTGATGTATCGTTTGATTTTGTGGCTATTGAGAAGAAAATAATGATTGGTGATAGTGAACTTTGTAGTATTCCATTATCAATTACAATCAATGAAGATGAAGATGTGAGCAAGTTTGATTTCATTCTTACTATTCAATATGATCTCACCATAAATCAATTCTCATGTATAATTAATGCATCACTCGATTTATTCAATCAAGAGACAATAAATAAGATTTCACAACAATTGCATTCCATGTTATATGATTTATTTACATCTGTTAATAATATAATGAAAAATAAATCAATCTATGAAATGTCAATAATGTTATTAAATGAAAGATTACTTATACAATCAATGAACAATACACAAGTGTTGTTTCCTTCTGCCACTTGTATGCATCATGAATTTATTTATCAAGTAATACAACATCCACAAAAAATAGCTGTTGAACTTGATGAACAATCATTAACATATACAGAACTTTTATATTATGTTCAACAACTTTCTCTCGTCTTATTAAATAAATACAATGTGAAATCGGGTGATATTATTTGTCAATGTGTAGAGCGAAGTTTATCTATGGTAAATATATTTACAAAATATGCTTTGCAATAATATGGGTATAATATATCCTTTATTTCTCTTTAGGTCATTGGCATTTTATCAATTAGTATGGCTGGTGGTGCTTATTGTCCTTTATCATCACAAGATCCTTCACAACGTCTACAAATTCTTGTAAAAGAAACTCAAAGTCATTTAGTTCTTGTTCATTCGTCCACACGCATTCTTTTTGAACTCGATATTGTAACTTTAAATATTGATACAATTATAAATAATGAAGAAAATTCTACTAGTATTCATCTGACTCAAATGTTAGATGTACCAATAACATCAGAAAATATTCTCTTTGTAATTTTTACTAGTGGATCAACTGGTATTCCGAAAGCGGTTTGTATAATATCTTTTCTTTTTTGACTATTTGTATTTTTTTCGATGTATTCATTTTTTATTAGGTTTAACTACGTCATCGAAAATTCACTCAATTTTTACGCTCATTTGTTTATGCTGATATATTAACAAAAACTGATACAATAATACAGATGGCTCGATGTTCTTTTGATAATCATCTATTAAGTCTTGTGGGTACATTAACTATTGGAGCTACATTAATAATGCTTCGACCAGAAGGTCATATAGATTTAGATTATCTTACAAGAGTATTGAATGAAAAACAGATTACTACTATGCATACTGTTCCATCTTTATGGAATAGTCTATTTAATTTTCTCAATATTACTAATCGAACATCGTCATTACAATGGTTACGAACTGTATGTAGTGGTGGTTAGTCATTGTTATTTTAGAATTATTCTGTTAGATTATTATCATATTCTTTTTGACTCATTCTATCATAGGTGAAGTTCTCAACAATAAACTAGTTAATCTATTGAAAAGTCAAGTGCGAAGTGAATGTCGAATTCGAAATCATTATGGTCCAGCTGAAATTACTATTAATTGTACGAACTATCTAATTGATCTAAACAAAGATCAAACAAATATTCCAATAGGTCAACCTTTTCCTAATTATCAATTTTTAGTATTAGACATGTTCTTACAAACTGTTGATATCGAACAAGAAGGAGAATTAGTTGTTGGATATGTTGGTCGTGATGATTCAACAGCTAAAGTAATGATTAATATTAATGAGCAAATATTTTATAAAACAGGTGATCTTGTTCAAATGGATAGCAATGGACTGATTCATTATGTTGGTCGGAGAGATTTTCAAGTGAAATTACGTGGACAACGTATTGAATTACAAGAAATTATACAACGTTTACTTATGTTAACATCCATTAATGCATGTGTTGTTATCAAATGGGATGAAAACCATCTTATTGCTTATGTTCAAAGTGATAACATTAATGTTGAACAATTACGTCATCGTTGTCAATCTAATCTACCATCACATATGATTCCATCAATATTTATTATACTTGAAAAACTACCTTTGAGCCCAAATGGAAAAGTAGATCGAAAACGCCCTCCACCACCAGATTTATTATTATTGACCCTCTCATCAACACCATCATCATTAACGACAACAGCATTAGAAAACAGATCTAATCTTCCACAAAATCAATTACAAAAAAAGATACATGATATTTGGTGTGAAATTCTTCGATGTATTGGACAACAGATTTCAACAACTGCAAATTTCTTTAGTATTGGTGGTCATTCACTTTTATTTATTGAACTTTATCATCGATATCAACAATTATATGATTTTGATAATCGTGTACTTTCTATTGCTTTATTTCTTCAACAACCAACTATTCTTCAACATTCATAATTACTTCAATCTATTACAATCAATCAAATGAAATCAGAACATTGGCATACACTACATATCAATCAAGATAATAAAAAATTGTAATGTTAATATTCAAAAAATAAACTAAAATATTGTTTTTTCTCTCTCTCATTAATAATGAAAATCTTTAGGTATTGCATCTTTTGCTCAAGAACGTATTTTTCTTGATGAACAAATACGTTTTTCTAATAAAACTGCTATCTACAATGAACTGACTGCTTTAAAAATTATTCAAGGTTCAATATCAATAGATCGTCTATTAGAAGCTATTGATTATATTTTAAATAAACATAAAATATTAAGTACATTTCTTATTTTTAATAATGACAATGGTATCAAATTTTATTAAGTCTGAGATACGCGCAACTGTCAATGATCCTACTATTGCCAGACTCTTGCTGCCATATAATCATCTTTTTGGTATCAGACGTCCCTGTAGTGGCACTGATTATTATGAAACATTTAATGACGATAATATCACACTTGTTGATCTTCGTTGTAGAGGCATCGATGAAATTCAGACAATAGGAGTTCGAGTGGGGAACAAGACCTATGAAGTAGATGACATTGTCCTTGCACTTGGATTCGATGCCTTCACTGGTGCATTACTCAATATAGATATTCACGGCCGATCAAGCAAGGCACTTCGAGAAAAATGGGAAAAAGGATGCAGTACTAATCTAGGTCTGATGATTGCTGACTTTCCAAACTTATTTACAATTAGTGGCCCCGGTGCTTCATCTGACTTAGCTAATATGATTCCACATATCGAACAACATGTTAAATGGATAACAAAATGTTTGGAATGTCTACGAACGCATGATATCAATATAATGGAACCTTCTCTAGAGAAAGACAATACCTGGGTTAAACATGTAGATGATGTTATCGAAAATACTCTTTTTCGAACAGCCAAGTCAATCTATAACAGAGCAAATATTCCTGGAAAACCACGAGTCTTTATATCTTATGTAGGAGGCTTTGATATTTATATGGAAAAGTGCGAAAAAATTGCCAACAATGATTATGAAGGTTTTCATCTGAGGAAGTAACTGCGATCATTACAGCATAAGTGATGCAGAACATTCACATTAGTTTTACTTTTAATGTAATTTCGTGACAGAATATCGGACAGTTCTCATTTCTTTGTTTGATTCGATACGAGTTTCGATGAGACCGATTATATTTGCTTTATTCTTTTCAGATAATTCTATTTCTCATAGTACTTGTTTATTAAGCTTCTGCTACTTAACAAATCCAAAAAGAAAATGAAAACAATGATGGAAATGGCTTTATTACATAAGGTTCAAGAGCAAGAAATGATGCTTTCACCAGCATCATCAGCTATTCCTACTGCTGGGTGTTCGCGAGGTACTGCATCGTTCGCACAAGAACGGATATGGCTCGATGAAAAGATCCATCACGATCCATTCATATCACCTGCAATGCATAACTTTGTTCTACCTTTGGTGGTTAAGCATGGTTCAATGTCAATCGAGCGTATTCGTTCGGCCGTTGTTGCTGTTCTTGAACAGCATGACATACTTCGAACAGCAATTTACTTCGATGAAAATCGTAACATGTTGGTCCAAGCAGTGCAATCTGTGGACAACAAAGATGCTTATTCTTTTGAAATAACAGCAAATGATATACAAAGTCTCGATGAAGTTGCTGATCTACTCAAGAATGAATCGGTCAAGCATTTTGCTGAACTGGAGCAGGGTTTAGTTGTTCGTTGTCATCTTGTTAAGGTGGGATCTGACGATGACATGGACAAATTACATCCTCAAGATCTGGTTATTTTCATATTTCATGGTGTAGCATTCGATTATAATTCTGTTAGTCCGTTCCTTGCTGCCTTTACAAAAGCATACGATCAGATAGAATTGGATGTTGAAAAGTTACAATATATCAGTTTTAGTCTATATGAGCATCAACAATTCATTAATATCCCTGAAGACTCTCAAATACGAAGAGCTCAGCAGTTTTGGTTAAAAATGATGGATGACTATAGTCTTGATGCAAACTATCCGACACCATTTACGCGCCCATTCGACACAAAAAAGCGAACTGGAGAAGGGCGTAGCACTTCATTTATACTGGATTCGACTCTCGTAAAAGGTCAAATGGAACTTGCATCGTTATATGGTTTGTCTATGTTTCATACAGCATTAGCGTGCTTCTTTCTCTTTATTTATGAACTTAATGATGGTACTATTAGTGACTTGTGTGTGACCTGTTCTACAGAAAATCGATCATTCGTTGAGACAAAATGCATGATAGGTACGTTTGCGAATATATTACCATATCGTATCAAAATTAA
>CAJNOI010000983.1:0-21253 GCA_905250115.1 Adineta steineri | reverse complement strand
CTTAGTCTCCGATGAGCTCTGGGTAAACTACCATCTCTTACATTATTATCTGTTAATGATAATATTCGTCTTTCTTCACTTGATGTTCTTTATGGATCAACATCACTCAATATCCTTCGAGCATCAAATTGTATGATCAATCATCTTCCTACTAATATTCCAAATTTACATATAATCGAATTAGATAGTAATGAACTTACATCTCTCAGTGGTTTTGAAACGATTACATCACACAATAGTACTTTGTTTTCATTTAATAATAACAAAATTGCATCTGTTTCAAGCGGTTCATTAGCAAGAATTGATACAGTTAATGAGTTTTATTTATCCAACAATCAACTTACAGCATTACCCGATTCAATTTATTTAATCAACGATTTGAAAAAAGTCAGTATTCAAAATAATAAATTTGATGTAATTGAAAAAGAATGGATTCAAGGTATATTTCGAATAATAAATACTACTCTTATTATCTAATATAATCACTTTTTGTTTTCTGAAAATAAATTATTAATTAATGATTGATATAATTCAAAAGTTTGATATTGTGATAAGAGTATGTATGGAATTGAAGATCTTAATTTCTATATTTTTCATGGTGCTAATAGAAGTGAATGAGAATATTAATTTCAGAGTCATATTCTTAGATGTAGCATCCGCCTTTTCTAAAGTATCTCTAAGTAAATAAAGAATCTTTTTCTGCCTGAATACCTACGTATTATTCACTCCTTTTTACTACATTCTAGAACATGTACTGAATTTTTGGTTAATTCACATTTTGAATTTCCTTTGAAATTTTTCAGAAAAGTATATTCACGAACAATTTTTTTCTCATCTCTCTAAACCTTACAATTTAGAAAACTTAAAAGAGGAAGGAACTTATTGTTATTGTCGTTTTCTTTAGTGTTAGAAGGCGGAGAAATCTCTAATATTTTGAAATTCTATCAGAGATTTTCTGCATGAAGAATATGTAAATAAAATTTTCTTTTCGTCATTCGAACGAAGACCAACTGTCATAATAATAATAAATTATACAATTTTTTAGAACAAACCATAATAGAACAGCATTAATCTAAAGACTAAACTGGACATAAAAATCGAGTTTGAGAAAAAAACTAAAAACATTTGTTTGTCAATACCGTTTCAATCTGGCTAAATCGTGACAATTATATATCTAAAACTAGTTGATTTCACTGCATATTGAACTATGTTGGTCACGACTAGAGTAATAATCGATAGTGTCGCTTATTGATGATTGTTGTTAGTGTTTCCTATTGTTTCTACAATAAAAATCGCTTTAGAAAAGTGTGGGCTGGGCGATTACAGGCACAAACACCTACACGCACCCAGAAGAAAATTATTGTAGTCTATCTTCGGGAACAATTCGCTTTACAACAGATCACATGAACAATGCAAGTTAAGAATAGAACATAATTTCTTTGAGTTATTATTATATTTCATCAGATATCATCATGTGGCTCAATGTAAATAGCGCAGTTTATAGAATGTGAAAATATTATTGATATTTATCAGTATTTGATGATATAACTTTAATCTGATAATAATTTGATTTTCATGTTGTAACCATAGATAAATAGCAGTCGTGTTTGGTATCACTTTTTATTTATTAATGCCACATCATAAAAAAAATTTCTCAATGATAGGTTTCTTTTTAAATTTAGATTATATGCATATAAAAAATCAGCAATATTACTTGTCATATTTAAAATCATGAATTTACATTTAAAAATTCTCATTCAAAATAAGAAGCGTAAAGTTTCTGTCTCATCACATTAACAGTACTGAGAGAATACAAGATAAATGAATAATACATTGATGTATGAGATAACAACTTCGAAGAGTTTACAAAAAAGTAAACTGTCACTTTCCTATCTCACTCCATTTTATAATCATGTCTTTTGAATAAAACACACATGAATTCACATTGTATGAATTTAAATATTTTGCTAGTTTTTATTTATACTCAGAGTAATATTCTATTATCATAAACAACATTCAACATGAGTAATATATCAACAAGTACAATCGATCCAATTATTATAAGACTAAATATTGCTCGCGCAGGAATACAACAATATGGACAACCGACTCTCTTTACTATTGGAATAATTGGATGTATATTAAATATTCTCATATTTCTTCGACCATCCATGCGAAAGAATTCATGTGCAATTTATTTTCATGCAAGTTCATGGGGGAATTTCTTTTGTTTAACATGGGGTGTATTAGCTAGTATGCTTGCCTTTTTCACCAATAATAATCCATCTAATTATAGTGATGTTTATTGTAAAATTCGTAATTATATGATAAATTTTTCACAATTTTCAAGTCGAGCTTTTATTATCCTCGCATGTTTGGATCGTTTTCTTCTTTGTTCAACATCAGTTCGTCAACGACAATTTTGTCGCCCTATTATAGCAATAAAAATGGTCGTTTTTGCTATATTAATCTGTGCATGTCTACCAGTTTATATATTAATATCATATAAATCTCGTCAAATAATCATGCCATGTATGGTGACAACACAAGCTGCAAATATATATGAAACTATTAGTATTTGGATGCTTAATGTTACAATTCCGACATTATCAATGAGTATCTTGAGTTGGTTAACAATCAAACGATTAAAAGCGAATGCGAAACGCGTTGGACGTGAAAAAGTGAGTTTTGTAATTATAGGTGGGTGTGAGTATGAGTGCCTATCTCTTATCCACTCACCCACACCCTCAAAAATACTATAAATCAGTAGGATTGAAGATCGTATGTTAAGCTGTTGTTTTAGAAATTGAAAATATCAATTCTGATTGTTTTTGTTTGTAATATAGATTCGTGTGAATGGTAAAGACAGTCAATTAACAACAATGCTTATTGCACAAGTTCTTCTATATATGGTGACAAATGTACCATATTTTATTTTCATTTTTTATGCAAAAATCAACGAAAATGTACCAACATCAAGTAAATCACTATATCGAATTACTATTGAGTCATTTTTAGCCACTCTACTTACAAGTTTTTTTATTATGTTTTTAATGGGGTGAGTATCTTTTTACTATAACAATATTCTTCTAAACAACAAAAAATCATATTTTTCAGTAGTCATTCTTTGTTTATACATTAACTGCGCCAAGTTTTCGTCGTGAATTATTAATGATATTCTCACGTTTATGTTTATGTAAAACACCACACAACAATAATCAACATACAAGAACGCGTAGTGGGCGTATTCATCCAATAAATCAAAATATTGCAACTATTAATCCTTAAGCAATACGACATAGACCTGAAGAATTATTCTCTATATCAACTTAAACATTTTCTAAACAAGTGACTAAAGAAGATTTATTATCTAGTCTTGTTTATCCACCAATTGAAAAAATTCATACAGTATCAAGAAAAATTGCTGTAGCATTAGCTGAATATTCTAATACATTACCACCACGAAGGGATTGGTAAAAAAAATTAATTTCGTTCTTTTCTGCTTGGGTATAACGAATCTACATCTATTGATTAATAATAAAAAATCGAGAAATAAAAATATTTTATTTTAATCAAAGTATTTTGTTTTGGGTAATCGGCGTGCAAATATTGATAATACTATTATGAGAATAGATGCACACACATTCCATATACTCAGGGGTGGCGCGAGTCAGTCAACATTGGGGGGGTGTAATGAAAAATTTTGAATTTTTGGGGGGTATAATGGAATTTTTTTGATTTTTTAGGGGGTGTAGCATGATCTTTGCTCAAAAACTTAAGAAAATTTGCCGATTTTGTTGAGCAAAAAATAGAAATTTACAAAGATTGGGGGGGGGGGGTGTTACACCCTCCCGGTCGCGCCACCCCTGATTATTTGTCGTATAACGATTATACTGAAAAGTTCTGTTGTGAATTTTTGATACCAAGAAACGTCGAAAAGAGAATTGGGCCTTCTTTTCCTATTATTCGTATGAACTTGCTATTCATAGGAAACTAGAGTGTGTAGGTGTTTGTAAGAGCGAGTTATATGCCTTTTTACAAAGTTGGGTATTTGTGGCTTTATCATAAATTACAAATCTCTGATAAATTGTGGTCGACCTTATATATGAGGGGAGTACTCTAGAGCGCGGATCTTCAGTTTTTAAAACAATTTAATTCAAAGATATTTTACGTAGTTTCTACAAACCATTTTCATCTTATATTTTGTATAGAAATTCTATCTTATCTAAATTCCAAATTGCACAAGGTTGTCGATATCAAAGAAATTATTTTTCCATGTTATTTTTTCCAAACAATCAGAGTTTAATAAGGGTATTTTTCTACTCTAATATGCAGAAAACATGTTGTTGTTCAAGCCAAAAAAAGAATTAGCGTGGCTTTCTTTTGCGTAAACGATTCAAATAATGCCATATTGTGTCAACACCGCAGGCAGAAAGATATTTCTCTTGCAACTTATGCTTAGATTTTTTAATCATCTTGACTTCATAAAAAGCAAATAATAGTAACGTTCTACTCCTTCTAATCACCTAATTCAGTGCTCGGCAAAATGGTCCTCTTGTACCAAATGTATTCTAAAACAGATACGAAATTTTTAAAAACTGTTAATAATTCCAAATAATCATATAAACTACAAAGATACTATATAAGTTGTAACGATTCCCAAAAAAACTTACAAAATAATGTTCGAGATGCTGGTACACAACATATTCCTTACACATTGTGAAACAACAGCGTGATACTCATACTATTTTTATCTTCTTTACACATAGATACTCACTACATTGAATCTTGTTGACGATCAAATCAGAGATGTTGGGGCACAACATCTTGCTGCTGGTTTAAGAAATAACAGGGTAATTCTTATCCTATTTTTATCTTTCTTGTATTCATCTTGTTCTCTACATATAGACACTAACCACACTGAACCTGATCCACAATGACATCGACCCTGATGGAGCCCAACATCTAGCTGAAGTCTTACGAAATAACAAGGTGATTCTCATACAATTTTTATCTCTTTCGTATTCATCTTCTTTTCTACACATAGACACTAACCACACTGAATCTTATTTACAATAAAATCGGAGATTTTGGAGCACAATATCTCGCTGATGCCCTGCGGAATAATAAGGTGAATCTTATTCTATTTTCATCTTTCTCATATTCATCTTCTTTTCTATACATAGACACTCACGACCCTCATCCTTTACGATAATAATATCGGAGATGCGGGGGCTCAATATCTCGCTGATGCCCTACGACATAGCAAGGTGATTGCCATCCTATTTTATCTCTCTCATATCCATCTTTTTCTCTACTCATAGACACTCAAGACCTTGGCGATCGGTAATAATAACACTTCTTCAACTGTTCGCCAAGAATTGACAGAGCAGGACAATCGAATCAAATAATTTGTTTTTCATTACACGTTTTTGATTCTTAATAAACGATTTTATGCTAATTGCTCGTTGGATTACTATTTTCGGATGAGGGTGTATGACTGTTCGTGTGTGGTGATGAAGAAAAGACCAAAATCTGCAATGTGAGAGTGTGAGTGCAGATATAGGGCTTTATTGTACATTCACCCACCCCTCAAGATGAATGATATCATAGAGACATCTTGATAAAAATCAATAATTACATATGTAATCACTTTATTTATTTATCTACATCCTATTCGTTTATTGAATGAAAAATAAAATAAAGTTATAAATTTATATGTTTATAATTGTCGTGAACCGCGATAAATTGTTCTAATCTTTTTCTGAAATCGACGACAGATTGACCAACATTCTTTTCGAAATGTTACCGATACCAATGTGTATAAAAAGAAGATTACCTACAAAAATAAAAACAATATTAATATCAAAATACTCCAGTGTCTAATTTATTTTCATAAATTTTCCCTTACTGCACAATATGTATATAAGAGATTGGATGTCATTAAATTTATAAAACCATCCGTAACTATTTGATCATTAGTTTTATTATAATTTGCTGTTGTTAATGCATATACAGTATATGTTGTATTAGGTATATTTGATAGAATATAAACAATTATTTGAATCATACTTAGTCGTAACAATTGATTCTTTTGATTACGACGTCTCATTAATCTTCCATTTGTTATATTTTTTAATGTAAGTGTTGTAAATATCATGAGAATAATTAATGGTGCCAATGAAACGATTAAACTAAAAAATGTGAAAAATGATAAATAGAATGTTTCGAAATTTCCAGTACAACTATTATGTTCAATATGAAATCCAATAAGTAAATGAATATTAAACAAAAGCCAAATAATTGTACTAATTATTGTTAATAATCGAGTCATTCTAAGAGTACTTAAATTACGAATTGAAACATTTGTTGAAGTTACCATCCATCGATCGATTGATATTAAACATAGAAAATGACGAGAGAGAATAATTCCATTAACAAATAAATATGTACGAAATTTACAGATGAATAATGATGATACATTTAAATCGAATCCAGTTAATGAAACTATAATTCGAAAGAGACAACCAAAAACTAATACAAATAATTGAGCCATCGAAGCAATTATAAAATACAATGAACATCTATTATTTCGTAATGTACTCCAAGAGAAAACAATTCCATTAAAAATATTACCGAAAATACCAACAATAAATATTGGAATTAGATAATATTGACTAATATTAAGCAAAATCTTTTGAAGTTGCTCGGCTAATGTTGACATTAGATAAGTTAAAATATTTTTATTTAAATGTAATTAAGCTCAACATACATTTGCGATGTTTTAATAATTCTGTGCATTAAATTCTAAATATCGTGATACAATATTTGTGTCACGCATGCATACACAATATTAATGCAAAATGTAGAAGCGTAATCAAATAATGGATAGGGAGGACTGAGCTCCTATCCATGTAATTACAAAACGCAACCGCAAAAGAAATTGTGTTCGTCTCAAAAAACCTTCTGAAAAACATCTAATGTGTTGGGACGCAATTCTATTTCCGAACGTGTTTGCATGCATTTCTTTCTTGTGTATTAGACACAATTTTATCCCAAAAATTGCTTCTCTAAAAGAGTTAGCCACGTGATCGATGTACATATATTTTATTCATCTAAATTTCATTGGACTTTTTAATAAAGAATGTCCGGATGACATTGAAATAGTCTAAAATTCAGACAAATAATCGATATCTCTCTAAAGTTTGGATAAATAATAATGAGACAATATTGTAATAATTTACTTTTTTTTAAAATCAAGTAATTTATATGGATAGGCGTTGAGTCTAATAACTTTCTACATATTGAAACTAATCTCTTTGTGTAATATATGTAAATGTTGATTTTTTTTGTCTTTCTTTACAAAGTGATCGGATATTCAAATAGGAGAGGTTAGTAGATCGAAACTAATTAAAGGAAAAATTAAATATTCTTTTAAATGATTTAAGTATCAAAAAGCATTTATTCACACTTTTTTTGCAAAAGGAAATTGTAAAATGAAGAAAAACTTAAAAATTATTTCAAATATATATTAAGAAAAATCTTTTGTATACAATATAGAAAAAGAAAAACGTTAATGCAAATAAGTAATTCGACACAGTTAATATTGTCGTTAACAATTTTTCCTATATTGACAATAGAAAATTCTACATGTCTTTTCTATTACTTCACTTTTTCTCTTCTCACTATAAGGAGAAACAAAACTGATAGATTCTGTGCGTTCTAACAAAAAACATGTATTCTGAAATCAATGAAAAATGGATCAGTAAGTTAAACGATGAAATGTAATCCAAGTAGTTAACTTTCATCGTTCAATGGGTGATTTTTGTGATCATTGGAGAATTACCAGGTACATAATTTCCTAACCCTTTTTTCAGCTTTGACAGACTACAAATAATACTATGACTCATCTACATTTCTCGTTAGGAATACTTAATATAAAATTGATGTTTTATTCTATGATCTCACCTATTGCCATTGATAATGAACGAAATCTAAAATGAATTAAACTCAAGAAAACTTCCTCCACGATCAATCGCATATCGAATAGAACTTGTTTTTCAGGTTCCAGATAACCCTTGTACCTTTGGAATCAAAAGACTTACTCCTGACCTTGAGTGTGTGTGCTTAAGTGTCTATCTTCTCCCTAACCTACACTCTCACACTCAAGATTTTCTTTTTGTATTTATATTTAATCCACTTTCTAACTTTAGATAAAAAGTCATGTTATATGATATATCGAGTGAAATAGCCATTTCTTATATAGTTCGATTTTGGATTATTCTTCTCTTCTATATTCCATCAGTCATTTGTTCTTTCTTCGTTTTATATCATTTTCTATTCGATCGAACATTACGACAAGCTCCTCATAATCATGTTATTATTATTCTTCTTTTCATTAATCTGATTGTTCAATTAACAAGTTTTATCTGGATTCTTAATTATTATCGTTTAGAATATGTTTGGCCACAAACTTATTCTTTTTGTCTTATTTGGCTTTTTATTGATGAAGCATTCTATATTACAATAACACTTCTCTTTGCTTGGGCAACATTTGAACGACATATTCTTATTTTTCATGATCGATTAGTATCAACTAGATATAAATTTCTATTTATTCATTGTTTACCAATTCTTCTACTTCTTCTTTATTGTATCTTTTACAGTATTGTTGTAGTTCTCATTCCACCATGTAAACATAGTTTTGATTATACTAAAATTGTATGTGGTTCTTTTCCTTGTTATTATCATGTTCGATTAACTGCAATGTGGGATGTCATTGTCAATGATATTATTCCAACAATGACTATTATAATCTGTAGTCTTACTCTTCTTTTACGTGTTATTTATCAAAAAAGTCGAATGCATCAAACAATTCATTGGCGAACTCATCGAAAAATGACAATTCAATTATTGTCAATTTCACTTCTTTATCTTTTTATATACATGCCAAAAATGTTAATTGAATTTCTTCGTCTTTGTGGTATTCCAAACTATGTTGGCAAAGATTTTATGTCATATGCTGGATTCTTTGCATTTTATGGCAATCTTTTATTACCTTTTGTATGTGCTGGATCAATGCCTCAACTAAAAAAAAGGATTTTGAAACTATTTCTATGTTGTCAACGACACATTCAGACAATTACACCGTAAAGCTTGACTTTCTCGCATCATATAAAGGTATTTAATAATTGCTGTTGTATTGCCTCTTAAATAAAATATATGCAATGCATTTTATGGGTGTTAGTGTCGTTAATATAGTATTAAATATATTGTTAATTTCTTATTTATTTTCGATAAAAATTGGCTTATTGAGGATTTGATGGTGGAAATAAAAAAACTACGAAATACGAAGCATAGTGAGAAAAAGTTTAAGTGGGTGTGGGTATAGACATCAGATTTATATTACATTTACATTCACACTCACACCTTAGTTGTGCGTTGAAGATCAGTGTGAAGCGTATTGGCTGCAATCCTCATCTTTAAAAAAGTATCATGTACTTGAGCATATTTATTGAATAAATGAATACAATATTCCCGTTGAGATCTGCACTCTTACATCTATTTTGATTTGCTGTAGAAAACGAAAGAATCAATTGTAGTATTCATATATTCACTTCTTTCTTTACTTTCCATATGAGGCATATATAATAGTGACCGGACAGAATGTCGCAGGACAAATCGTCGCACGGACAAAATGTCGCAACGATAGGCTTTCGCACCATAGGGTGTAGACTTCGGTAATAATGAATATAAGACCTTAGGCGAGGGTGAGGATTAAGGATGCCACTAAAGATCATATAGACTCATGATGGCACTCGCATGTAAATCTATGTTACATTCATGTTCGTCCTCGCATATCGCCCTCACCTATGTCCAGGGTGTGGGTGTAGACGATATATAAATGTAATATCCACACCCACACCCACCCAGCATCTTCAACGTCAAATTCACAATCTTCATATACGCATTGAGTGTGTGAATGTGGATAAGAGTATGAATTAAATACAATACTGACATCATCAAGATACTGCTGAGGATGTGTGTATTGTATTTATGTCCATATCCATTATCAAAATCTATATTATTCATGTATAACTAGTTGATAGTTCTAATGTACAGAAAGAAGTCGAAATATTTCTTTCATTGATGATTTGTTAATAAAATTATTGATATATTAAGATTAAGACTTTGAACAAGAATATATTTTTGAAAAATTTTGCATAATATAATTTTATATTAATATGAAAATATGTGTTATTCTATTCTACGATCGAAATTATCCGAATCAAAAATAATGATCACATGTTCCATTAATAATAATAGAATATGAATGATTAAATCGAGTATGTTGTTGTTATTCTAACTATTTGATAGTCGATGGTGGAGAATTATATGTTTGAATATAAACATGTAAACTATTTAAATGAACACCGTGATTTTTTCGTAAATTGATATCTAATGATAAATGTTGACATTTTGAAGAAAAAATTGGTAAAGTTTTGTTAAGTTCACTTGTATTAAAAGATTGTAATTATTTTTTCTATGAATGAAAAATTAATGAAGAAATTTTTTGTGATAGATGTTCATACATATACATGCATTCGCCCAATTATCTATCAATTATTTCATCATACTTTTTCTCGCAGTTAATGAACATCAAAATGTGGTGAATTATCCAATAAAATATTGAAACTTTTAATTGTTAAAACTGCACAATCTTTAATAATTAAACATTTTAATTTATTAAATAGAATTATCCAAACTAATGAATCAAAAGTTTCATCAAATATTCTACAACTTTTCAATATTAATCATTTAACTTTATTTTTTATAGATATTAATACTTTGATCAGTAAGAGTATTTGTCGACCAATATGAAAATGATGTTTTTGAGGATTTTTTTGAAATTGTAAAATATTTGAAAAGGAAATGATGTTGTATAAAGAAGAACAAGAGTGGCATGTTTGTTATATATAATTTACAAACATATCTAAACGAATAAATCAATTCTTTTCATATAAATAGAATGATGGAGAAAATAATTTAATGACTTATTTTATTTAATTAAATTGATAATTATTTAACAATGGAAATGATAAAACAATGATTTATTCCCATAATTGACGAATAGGAAATGATATTCCACTTTCTTTTTGATAAATTTCAAGATTAATTTATTTAGATAAATCAATAAGTAACTATTGAATTAATAAACAATCTTTATCATCTGTATAAAAATCCTCTTATGATATTTTAATGTTTTTGACCATTATAATATTTTGTCTTTTGAATAACAATTTATGATTTTTTTTACTTTAAGCCAATTTGTATTGATACATGAACTAAAAATAAGTTTTTTTAATTGTGGAAGATCAAAATATGACATATTATTTCCACATATAGATTCAATTTGAAGTAATACAAGATTTGTAAGAAATGGCAGTTGAAATAATAATAATGGATATTGATTAAATGGTTGGATTTTAATAATAGATAATGATTTTAATTGAGAATAATTATAAATAAGAAAATCATTTTCGAAGAAATATATCATTTGTCCAGATGAATTTATGTCATCAGAAACTTTCGTACTATGCCTTCGATTTATCTTATGATATTCGAAGATAAGGTCAAATGATTGACAATAGTCGACAACTAAACATTGAAAACAATAATTAAGATTTGAAAAAAACGATAATTGTATAAATAGTAGTTAAATAAGATATAATGTCAATGAAAAGTTCATTAGGAAGAGTTTCAAATAATACATAAACATGTTGGTTTTATTATTTATTAACCGTCACTCTTCGACTAGCCGTGTTTCTTACTTAAATGAAGCTAAAACAAAATAGTGCATGAAATTTCATGTTATTGCGTAAGAAAGGAAGCAAAAAATTACATTTTGCCGGAAATTGTAATAACAGAAAAGAAAAATGATTATATAAATGAGTATATACGTCATCATTGTAGCATGAGAAAGTGATTTTACATAAGATGGATATAATAAACAACCATACGACATGCATCGTTCTTTTTCAATTGTTTCTTCGAGTATTTTTCTACTGATGAGTTCAAGCATAAGACACAACTCAAAGAAGGATCAAATAAGATAAAATCAGAGTTCTGTTAATGTGATATTAGTGATTCGATATGGTAGTGCAGCAGAAAATCACTATTTATGTGAAACAAAGACATTTCATTTGTCATTGAGATTTGTTAGTTGTTTACAAGTACTGATGGTTAACCAAAAGAGAACATAAATAAAAAATAATTAATAGTAAAATAAATGATTTATTGTGATGAAATAGACGAATAAAATTCACTAACTATTCTCATATATTTGTTTATTTAATAATTCGAATACAGTTGATAATATTTAAAACAAACGTAGTTCTACGAGATTTGAATTATAAATAGCTATTAGCCAACCAAAAAATAAAGTAGCACATGTAATGATCTCATATTTTTTGAACAAATAAAACCCTTATTTTGAGTATATGGCTAACAAAAATAGAACTACGTATGGACATTGGCATCCAAATCTCTGATGTTATACGAGTATATTACAATGTTTTTCAGCAAATAACTATAAATAGCTAGTATTTGAATTTATTCTGCTAAGATTGAATACAAAAGGTTTAGATAGTGTTACAATTCAAGAAGAACGAAGCAAACAAGAACAGAAAACTTCATCTTGTTGATAAATGTAATAAAAGTAGAAATAATGTATTGTATCTGTATGGAGACGTTCTTTGTTATTGTTGATTTACTCTCTTTAGCAAGACAAAAATCGATAAACAATCTTGAAAATGTGCACATTCTGTACTTTTAAAACTAGATTTTACTTTGTTAAAGAAATAAGTTTGACGACAGTTATGTTCATCAACTTTTTAAAAAAAAGTAACCATTTGTTTAATGAACTTCTTTATGTAAAATGGGTGCATTTTCTAATACATAAATA
The DNA here is from genome assembly GCA_905250115.1 of Adineta steineri. NCBI lineage: Eukaryota > Metazoa > Rotifera > Eurotatoria > Adinetida > Adinetidae > Adineta > Adineta steineri. The sequence goes on along the minus strand of CAJNOI010000983.1, from coordinate 8,289 downwards.
TGTCTCAATCTTTTGTCTTTGAAATTTCTTTTGAAAAAATAAAAGCTTTTCTTAAGGATATTCTACCAACTTATGACTTCAAGTACAGATTCAGTTCATTTAAAAATTTTATGATACACATGTCTAAAAGCAGATGCACTGCGTTTGATATGTATTATGCACTTGTGTTCAAGTGTAATTATAAGTTTGAGATCGCATTTAAATATAGCTATGAAGTTAATCATTTGATGTATAAGTGAATGATTGGAAAATGGAAGAACTAGAGATATTATGAAAAACATCAACAATATTCCGATGTATTTTAGTTTACACGTAATACTACAGTTATTCACATATTTTATGAAGTATGTGAGTGATTGTTTAAATATTCGATACAGGGATAATACATACAGTAAACTTTAAGGAATTTTTCAATCATGTTTATTTTCTATGTCTTATTGTTGTTGGTTGTAAATAAACTCTATGGCTCATCTATTTGTTTACAGACAAATAATAGTTCGAAAAATAAACTGTTTGTTTTTCCATAGAGAAGAGCTGAGCAATGGTAAAATCTACTTGCTTTTATGTCCTTACTTAACTGATCAGTTGAACAAAAATGTGAAAACAAAGAGATAATTCTAAGAAAAACTTGCCTAAATACAAGTGAAAATAAGAAATTAATTATTGATGCTATTTTGTAAACAAAACTTAAATGAGAGTAATCGAGAATAGAAAATTCGAATCTCTAATCAAATTTTACTTTTTTTACGATTATGTTTTATTAGAAAATATAATTAAATGTTTTTCGAAGAAAAAATGAAGTCTATAATCAATTTGGTTTACATTAATAAGATGAAATATTTCGTCGTCTATGTTTTCAAATGAAAGTTGAAGTGCGTATAGATCAGTATATTAATGTTTTTCTTTGTTTAATATAATATCTCTTATAAAAAAAAGATATAAGCCGAATGCTCCTATATCTAATTTTTTACTTCTTCTACATCTATAAAGATATTTTTACATATTGATTTCTTTATTTGAAACTATTGTAAGTCACCTAGACCAAGAGTTTCATGTATATGAAGTTTATTTCATATTGTTATAAAATCAAAAATATATTGATTTAATTATAGATGATGCACAACTATTACCACCGAATATATTTCAACCATAGAATATTACTGCTCTATATCTACAAGACAATATTATTGGTTTTGATATTTTATAACAGTCAAATATCACCGACATAGACACTGAAAATTCTATTAATGAATTCAATAAATAATAATTCTTTTTACTCATATCATAAGATTTATTTTCGATATATCAAATATTCGTTAATAATTTCATTTAATAGAATAGTTTATGACAATGTTCATGTTCTCATCTAAATTAAAAACAAAATTTTCTTACAAATCATTGATAATCTGTGCATTGACTAAATTCGCTGACAATAAATCATCATATAGACATAATAACAATAAGAATAATAAATAGAAGTTCTACTCATAATACAATTATTTGAAATTGTTAATAAATTATTAACTATACTAGTCTTTTTTTTAAAGAATATCTACACATAATATTTCTAATGAATTTATAAGAATATGAAACTTCTCTTTTCTTCATTCATAGTCATGCCTTCACAAAACTTCATTCTCACCTGCATTAACACTCACATCCGAAAAAGATTTAATTTATGAAAAAGACTAATAGTTGCCAATATTCATTATGTAAATCATTTTATTTTTATTTTTGTTTGATATTTTAGAAAAATTTTATTTTTAGATTTAGTTTTTCGTATTTATACGTTCAATGTTTATATTATCTTGTAGAAGAAAATAATCTTGCTTTGTGATCACGTAATTATATCAGATTCATCACAAATGATTAAAAAATAATTTATTATTTTCTATTCGAATAAAATAAACAAATTTCAATGTGGAAGAATTCAGTCGAGTGTAATAAATCAATTAAATCATGCAGAATTGATTAAAATATATCCAAAATAAAATTCTTTATTAAGATAAAAAAGAACTTTTATAATACTCAAAAAGATATTTTTTAAACAAATCAAAAATAAATATGAAATATAATTAAAAAGTTTGTTTTTCAGTTGATTTCAATTTTATATTTATATATTTACTTAAAATAGATTCAATCTTAGATTATATACTTTTTGTTTTTTTATGTGCATCTCGATATAAAAGAAATGTTTCTCTAATGTTGATTATAACAAATATATAGACTAATCTAACTTAATGCAGTTCGATGCGTATAACAGTATAAGCTTGTTCTTTTCTTAAATATCGTGATTTACTTCTTTTTCATATTTTAAAATCTTGTTCTGGAACAACATCATTATGTTTAACAATAACTTCACGACCAAATCTTAATAAATTTTTCATATGATTTAATACTTCATTGATTTATTTAGTTATTCTTAATAGTTAAATAAATGATTGTAATTTATGTTGGTGTTGATGTTATTCGACAAGATATAACATCTTCAGTTATTTTATTGTCCTATGAAAAATAATTTATTTTAATTTTGTAAAATAACAAAACGAAATTTACTTCTTGTTTAATCATTTGAATAAATCGATTATAATTTTATTGAGTATAACTATTTGATAATCGATTGATTTCATTATCAATCATTTCTTTTTCCTAAAGATGTTGATGTCATATAGAAAAATAATATAAATTTTGATTTAACTGGATATTATTTTTTATGTCGATCACGACTAATTAATTGTGTAGGTGCATTATTGTCAGTTTGAAATACTTTGAAAAAAATTAAAATTTATAAGAATTATTTTACATTGTTTTTCATGTTGTAATTGATCATTTTCTATTTATTTTTCTTTTAATCTTATTTCGAATAAATGCTCTATTAATTATAATTCTTGTTCATAACATTTTATAGTTTTACCTTTTTGTTTGTAGTTCCTTTTAGAAAATAATAAAATATAAGATTTTCAAAAAAAAAAATATTTCAAATTCTATTTTATATTTCGTAACATTTGATTTTCAAAATTTGAATATTTCAAATAGAATTTATATATCTCTTGTATGTTGTTTATTTTAAATCAAATTCATGTTCTAATGGATTATTTAGATCTGTTATTTAAAGAAATTTCAAACGATATTCTTGTATTTCAAGTTGAATTTTTTTATTTTCATTTAAAATTTGGTCATTAAAATCTTTGAATTATTCCTCAAGACTTGTTTTCTGATTTCCTACTTTTGCATTATGTTGTTTTATAATACGAGTTAACATATTTACTTGAAGTAATAATACTTGATATTTATTATTAATATCATTATGATCAATTTCAATTTATTTATTCTAACTAATAAGATAACAAATACGATCAGATAAATGATCACTTTTGAGAAATATGTGGAGTATTCAAATCTTCATTGATGAAATCGAATTGTTTTTTTTTTATAATTTTCAAAATAAGCAATTTTTGATGAAATAATCGTTGACATGAAATAAAAAGTTAACTAGAAATAAATGAGAAGAACTTTTTAGAATGAAAAAACAATTTGATTATTTATACATCTGATGGATTATTTGCAGATGAAATTATTAAAAACCATTGTTTTAATTCTAATTCAAAATATTCACATTCAGTTGATTTAGATACAAGTAATGTTACTTTTTTAGATAATCTACTATATTCATTTGCGTTTGAAATTATTATTTGTTGCAAACGTTGAATTTGTATCTTAAATAAAATTAGTTTTTTTATAAAATATTTTAATATTAAACAAATAGAGTAAACGTGTTTTTCTTTACTGAAGATATGTCTAGATGTATTTTTTTGATTTTTCAAACACTAATCGTAGCCTACAATAAGCAAAATATTTTGTCTTCAGTACGACGTAGATGCTAAACAACAATATTATATTATTCTTGTTAATAAAATAAAAAAAATGTTTGCAAAATTTATTAATAGATGGTGTCATATCATTCTATTAGAAATTAAAATCCTTTATGTACGATCAACAATTACGATGTTAATATCAATATCAAAGAGAGAGAGAGAGAATATCATAAGCAGATAGATCAATCTGTTAGCCTCTGTTATTACGTTGTGTAACTTTTATTTTAAATCACAATAAAATTAAAAAACAATCAAGCCGAACGAAACTACTATCGTCAGCTATTTGACACAATCTTATATTGGTAATTTACCGTTCTTCACAACGACGACCACGTGCTTCATTATATTGACTTCAAATATATTATTTCCTACTCTCGTTCGCTTAATGTATTTTTTATTGTACAGTTGCAACCCTATCTACATATAACTAAATATATGTGCACTCAACCAAATCTATAATGTGATTTTGTGTATATACACTCTTCAATATTATATAAAAAAGAAAAAAAAATGAGTGAAGAGTGTACAAGCACTTCGTATGAAATAAAACCGTGAGTAACAATACTTATTAGAGGAATCGATCAAATCACAACGTAAGGACGACCTTAGAATTTGATAAAAAGCAATATACAACAGTCTTGGAACAAATTTGATAATAAATACACAAGTTTTATTTTTTTTATCGATCGTCTATAATCGGAACATCGGTGAGTATTGTTACTTCAGCTATACAGTCCGCAGTTTTTAATGCACTAGCTTTTTACATCTCATGTACAAAAAAAAAGCGATCAGAAATATGATTAAACTCAGAACTCTTAGAATTTTTCTTTATACCGGATCTCGTCAAATAATCTCAAATTTCATATTTTCTCCAACATTTCCAGTTATGCTTTTGGGCTAAAACTAGGCTATAAACTTAAAATTTGCCAAGGGTCTTCTATACAGATCGCTTCTTCTATTATGACAAGATTAAAAAATTTTGAAGCAAACTTTTTAATGTCACGAATTCAATGTTCTATCTCGAAGAATCTTTCGGACAATTCTGCTTATCTCTTAAAGTAAAACAGATGGAAATTTTCGAAATTAAGGCCTATTATCTGGACCTTTAAACAGTATAAAAAATTGTAATAGCTTATTCATAAAACGCATAGAATTGCATTTATAATGTCACTGCAAAATTTCCTCATAAATTATGACTAACCCACCTTCGGTACTAAAATATCAGTAAAATATAGCTTGAAATAGCATAGAATAGTCGTTCCTACTACTACAAACAAGTATAATGAAATGTATTCTATTGATTAAACATAGAGATACTTGTTCGCAATTCAGGAAGTCGTTCGAATTTGCAATAACTGATCATCGGACATAAATTCACTCTCACTATTCGCTTTTTGATATCACTCTGCTTCAACGGATAGAAATACACTGTATTTAGATACTCAGGTCGAACGTGCATGCTCGTACACAATTGTACATGCCCGTCATCTGTATAATTTTAAGATTTAGTGCAGAAATGGATGCGTTTCAATGAAACTGTGGAGTGAATAATAAGTTATTTTATTTAGGCTATATGATGATTTAAATGAAAAAAATCTATTTTTTGTTTACTTTATTGAAAATCTATTATTTTAAGTTGTTTCAAACGATCAGTTTAATGAAATAGTAAATATTTTTAATTATTTGTTTTTTATTTGTTTATTCTAGTTTATTTGGCTTGAGCATCTGAATTACTTTATAAATAGAGGAAGGTAGGTATGCTAGAAACGAGCTTGTGCCTAGCATGTTTTCTGAAAACTAGGCTGTTCATGATTAGTGGCGTAACCAGGATTTGACAGGTGGTTAGGCGGCGCCCTGGGGATTTTTCAAAAGGATATTTTTGGTGAGCCATGATATTCTTTTTCGTACAACAAAACGTACAATGACATGTTTATCTTCAAAATATATTCTGAAACATTACCTCACTTAATTATTACAAAAAAATTACAAAAAATAGTTGCATTGATATTTTCTATTACTAAACAAAAAGTACATGTAAGAAAACAGTAACCCTCCCCGCCCCCCTCCTATATTAAAAGCCTCCAGAGGCTTCTAATTTGTCCACCGTTTATAATTTCTAGAGGGCCTTTTATCGAGTCATAAAAAGTTTTCATAGACCATGATAAGGAATTCGATCCGAAAGATCTTTCGAGATTTTCAGGCTTTCATGATTTTTCCAAAAGATTTTAGGCAGTTTTTCCACATTTAAGCACACTTATATGAAAGCTAGTCCAAGTTTCACCTTAAAATCGAGAAATTTTAGCAGTTATAGAAGGAAAATTCGAAAAGAAAACCTCAAAAGTTTTGAAATTCTTTGGAAAAATCAGGAAGACTTCTGATATGCCAAACATACTGCTTGTCTCAGACGGAGCTTCTATTATGGAAGCCGGGGTGGGGGGGGGACGCTTCTACTTCATCTATTGTTATTTTGTCGGATACAGTCAAGAAAATCATACCCAAAACTTTTCTTACCTCTTTAGACTCTTTCATTAGAAGAGTTTTTTGAACGTAATCATAAATAGACTATACATATAACGTTTACAACATAAACGTCTTTGTGAAAGACAGTGACGATTAGTAATCGTATATAAATCAAAAAATCAGTCTTTTAAAAAATGAGCGGTGGTTTGGCAAACGGTCCCGGGGGTTGCGCCGCGCCCAACCTAGCCCGCCCTTGATTATGCCACTACGTGAGCACTCGGTATTCCTAATAATCGCGTTTCCACGAACCGAAGTTGACACAGGATACCGATACAATATCCATCTGTCCTCACAAAACAATAGTGTGAACCATAACATATTATTATTCAAGCGACGGTGATATGTGGCATTGTTACAAGTCCTGTCGATACCCTTTTTTCTCATACGATTATTTACGATGTTGCGTGGACCATGGAAACACATATTCCTCATCGAACTTTCTGTACACATACAAGGAATAAAAGGGTGAATTTGTGATGTGCGCATCCTGGATTCATCGATCCGTCATTACTGGTTTCACAGTTGTAGAAGAAGTAAGAAAGTGGATTCGTGATGTCCGTATCCTGGATTCATGGATTCGTCATTACTGGTTTCATACATATAGAAGCAGTGAGAAGGTGAATTTGTGATGTCTGTATCCTAGATTCATGGATTCGTCATTACTGGTTTCACAGTTATAGGAGAAGTAAGAAGGTGAATTTATGATGTCTGTATCCTGGATTCATGGGTTCGTCATCTCAGATTCTGTAAACATTGAAGAAGTATAAAGTTGGTGGGTGTAGGTTTTAGTTGGTGTGGATATTATAGAAATGTGATACCCGCAGTCATACGCACACACAGTTCCAAACACGTCGGCATCATACGCAGACCGAGATCCATCCATACCGGCGCCCAGTGCCGCACCGTTTAGTAGTTGAATCAGCGTCAACTGAACCGGTTCTCCGTGACCACTTTTGTTATTACTGGATATGGTCTTTTTCGTCGTTGTTGTTCTGACTAAGGAAAATCGGGACAGGTTATTTCGAATAGTGCGACTCGCTGATGAAAGTTGGCAATGTGGATGTTTATTGACCGCGTTGTTGGAACTAGTTTTGGCTTCCCATACCTGTGATGTGTTTATTTATGATGGTAAAATTATAGTGTTATCTATGAAATGTGCTCATTAAAGTGATGGTCATATGTGTTATCACTGCAACTGTTTTGAGTGAGAGTTTCGAGCATGCGAGGAGTAAGGGTGCTTTGTTTTTCTGAGTAAAATATTTGTGTGTCACAAGCCCTTCAATGGGCAATTTCAGCCGAGAAGCCTCCGAACAGGTAGATGGGATAAGTTCTTACACACTGCGTAGGTTTTAAATCTTACTATGAGGTAGACGGGATAAATTCTCAAGTACGGCTTTGATTCAGAAATATTCCAACGGTTAACTAATCCTACGCGTTGTAATTCGATCGCATCCTGGTAGCTCGTGTTTTATCGTTTGTCTAGATTTTATTAGAAAATAGTCATCTGGAGATTGTGCAAAAAATATGTTAGAAATTAAACAACAAACGCATACTATATCTTTTTCGATCGGCTACTTCAAGACAAACTGTTAAGAATTATCTGATGCATGTCTGCTCTTGAGCTAACATGGATATAGTAAACGTGCATTGTTCGTAAATGAGAAAAGATGTTTAGGCGACAAATAACATGATGTTGCCGTTTGGTAACACTCAGCCGTTATGGAACAAAAAAGTTCACTTTATCTTGACTTCTTGATATACAATATTTTGTGAGTTTTTCGCACCGCTGCCTTTATATACGGCTGCATTTTGTCTATTTTGACATGATTTATTAGCGAACGTTTAAGGTTTTGTATAATTGTTTTGAAATCTGATAGTGCGAGGCAAAATTAGA
>CAJNOI010000982.1:0-21261 GCA_905250115.1 Adineta steineri | reverse complement strand
TTATATCCATATCCTCACACCCTCATTCTCACCCGAAACGAAAAAAACGACGTTTCTATGTATAAAAAAAAATTTTAACGCGTAAAAACGTCGTTCTTTTTCGTTGCTTATCTGTCGGAGTAACATTCTTTTCGATATGTATATATCTCGCGCAAACACGTCGTACATACGTTTCATTTTTCTTTTTCTTTCGTATCATTTTAACAAAAAAAACAATACAAAACAAAATGAATGATGATGAAATAATCATACGAGCAATCAATATAATTGATCAGAAGATCGACAGTTTGGATGTTGACAAAGAAAATCCTTATTATGTTAATAAATTGATGGTTATTCGAGAGGATCTTGAAAAACTATTCAGTTTAACATCATCAACAAATAATTTAGTTCATCTGTTTTGTCGACGAATGAATAAACTATTAAATTATAACGATTCCATTCCACTTCACAACTGGCTTGAATTACAAAAGGAACTTCTTCACATATTAGAACATCATGATGATCCAACTGAAAAGCTTACTTACATAAAATTTTCATCAATATTGAAATTAGAAAGTAAATTGGAAGAACGAGAAATACAATTCAAGAAGAATTTTGGTCATCGAAAGACATTTCATGAATTAGTTGAACAGCATCGAATTTTACTTCGAGAATATCTTCAAATATGTTACTCACTTCATTCTAAACTTAAAATACATGGTCTGGTCGAAGATGTCGACAAACTTTGTCAAAAAATGCATCAACAAACAGATATCTTGCAAGCTGTTCTTGAAACTAATGATCGTCTTCAGGCAAAATTAAAATCGATTGAAATTCCTATAACATATCCTTTTCATACAATGAAACATTGTATGCTAAGGTCTTTCTTAGATTTTCAATCGCGTGATCAAATGATTGATAATAATAATGTCTTTTTGCCTGGTATGGATGAGATTCAATTGATGCATGATAGCGGAATATCAATCATTCATAACAACATGGCAGAGTCTCGATGGTTTGTCATTCTTGGTGATCCAGGAAGTGCAAAAACAACTTTACTAAGATATATTACACAATTATTCTCTTTAACAGCTCTTCAACATAATGAACAAGTTATAAACAATAGAAATAATTGGGGTCCAATTCGTATTCCAATTTTAATTCGAATCGGTGAGTTTGCTGATCAACTTAATATTCAACCAAATTTGACTTTATTTGATTATATTGGTAAACAAACTTGGTTTTCACAATTTTATGGTAATGATAATATTGGATATGTACTAAAAGAGTTTATTCATCATGGTCATACATTGATTCTTCTCGATGGACTTGATGAAATTTCTACATTTGAACAACGACAACAAATCATTAATCTTGTTCAAGATTTTATTCATAATTATATTCATGGTGATGATTTTCTCTCACCATTTGATGATGTTCCAAATCAGTTCAATAAAGAAAATCGACAACGTCTGTTGTCGAACGAAACGATTTCAATGAATAATTGGAGATTCAATGAAACACAACCACCATCGATGTCCGGTGGTAATCAAATTATTATAACAAGTCGCGTCGTTGGCTGCAATTTATATCGATTTGATAGTCAATTAATTTCTTATTATAATTTACTTCCTATGTCGATCGAAAATGTAAAGTTATTCATAGAACAATGGTTTACTAGTGTTGATCAGGAAATACACAATATATTAATGAGTGAAAACATTCATTTAGACAATAAAACAATAGAAGAACGACAAAATACTATAAATCGGATACTTCCTACTGGTGAAACAACCTTCTTATCTCATCCATTAATGTTATCTATGGTTTGTTTATATTTGTTTAAATTATGGAATGATAACCAACTTCCAAAAACTCTTGCAGAATTGTACAATGAAACTGTACGATCAGTAATGTATAACAAGAAGAATCTACAACAATCAAGAATACCACAAGATGTTCTGATCAAGGTTGAGACTAATCTTGCTTTATATCTTCATTCACATTTATCATCTGGTGTAATTGATGAATTCGATTTAAAACGTATTTGTAGTTTAGTATTAAAAGAAGAAAATGTTGTCACAAACAAAGCAGAATTATGTCAATACATAGATGAATTAATACAAATGATCAGTTCAAATAATAGTATTATTGTTGAACGAGGATTGAAGGTTTTCAGCTTTGCTCATTTATCATTTCAAGAATATTTCGTTGGATTATCTCTTCTTGATGAATCATCTATTGACAATACGATTCGACGTATTCTAACTTATACTATCAAACCACGCTCTCATGAACCAATTCGTCTAGCTCATAGTTGGATTAGTCAAATGTGGCCACGGGAGAATTATGTTACATATTGCAGAAAATTAGTTACGGAAACAATAGATTCCGTACTTCCATTAGGTTCTCTTCTGCTTTTGGATGTTCTTCATAGTTTTCATTGTTTACCTTCCAAAGCAGCCATATATACAGCACTTGATAAATTAATCGATCATCCTTCTATGTTAATTTCCACTGGATATTTAGGAAAAGGTTGGTCTATATTACCATTGAATATTCTATTTGAGTGGATGAAATTAAGTTTAATAAATGAAAAACGTGTGGTAAAATTCTGTAATTCATTTTTATTTTCAATTGTTTTAATCGAATATCGAAGTTTATGGGAAAACAATCACGATAGGTTACGAGCTGTTTGCCAACAATTGTGGTCATTGTGTTCTATGAGTTCGTCAATTGATACTATTATCACTAAAACATTGCATGGTATTACGACATCATTATATTCACCATGTCTTCTTTTTCAAAATGGACTACCTCAATATCTTATGTCACCTAATATTTTTGCATCTCAAAAGCATCCATTAGTATTCAGTGTTATTATTACATTGTATGGTGGAGTTTTTAAGAAAAAAGATGAAATGATTTTTTCTCCCAAATATATCAATCGCAATTCAAGAGTTGGTACGCCAGTCATCGATTATTTAGCGAATACAAATGACTCTCATTTAATTAAAATTGAAAGACTCATTCAACAATACGAAAATATGTTGCAAATGTATTCACCTGAAGATATTTCAAACGATGTTATCGATATTATCATTGTTCTTATTTGTTTGCACGGCTTATCAAACCCGTCAATATACAGTAAATTCGCTGTATATCAGGCACTACCGTTGGCTTTGGAAAGATTCAATTTGATGTTATATCTTTTAAGAGACGATAAAAGATTTGTTTGGAACAAAACAACACAAAAAATGTTTTCCGATGTCAAATTAATTATAGACGTATTTGCTTCACAATCCAATCGGACCGATGTAGAGATTAAACGTTTTTTATTAGCGTGCATGGCAGCATGTGATCGTCTCGGTATTGATCATTTACCATATTCGTCAAGTTTAACGAATTTATTCAATAGTGATACTAATCGTTCAAACCGCTTACTAAAATATTCTCACAATAAAATACTCAACACACAAAGTACACCCGTTTGCAAAGAACCAACCTCTCAAGCAATAAAAGATGTTCATCAATTCAATGATCAGGTATTGATTTTGATGAATTTTGTACCCGATCATCTTAAACATCTATATCATCGTTTGCTTATCAAACCTGATGAACAATGCGATTCTTTCCTATTTATTCTTCTTTTATCACAATGTTTGAATTTCTTCACCGACCGTATCCAATCGAAAGAAATATTTGCAACTTTGAATGACTTATTACCAATGTTCAGAGCATACAAAATGGAAAACTATGTATTAGCTCTCTTTTGGGAAAGTAAATTTCGCTTTACGAGCGATCTGCAGAATGTTGATTATGATTATTTTCAAAAGTTTTCAACAAATTATTCGAAAAGTTGTAAGGATCTGATTATCGAAGAACAACAACGAATTTTAGAGGCAAATGAATTGAACGATGTTCGTCAAAAAGATATCCAACTTTTTGCTGCATCATTTTCGTTAGCTCGACTATGTCAAGTTCAATATCGTTATGAAAAAAATACAAGCATGGGTCAATTCGCTGCTGGCAATGAACAGATTGTATCTGCAATAGAAAATATTAATGACCAAATTCTATCTATCATAGCTATGCACAATATTTCATATATGGATTATAAATCTATTTTATCTTCGAATCCACATGCAAAATTAAGATCAAAAGTAGCTTATTCATTATTACAACTTTTACCGAATCTACCATTGCTAACATGTGCTGTAATGGTTTTTCGATGTCAATCAATCTGTGAAGATTTTCAATCAATTTTCCGAAATCTTAGTAAAATAATTGCTAAACAACTATTAACAATTCCACTAGATGAGGAAATGGTTGAAAATCAGAAAGCAGTTTATGTTGCACTTAATTCAATGGAAGATTCATCATTGAATATTCTTTTGATAGAATTTGAAAAACAATTTCAAAATGTCGACAAATTTTCTCATATGAATTCGATTATATTTCATGATTATTTCACTACTACAACATCATTCGGTGAATTAGACGAAGTTCTTTTATCGTGCATGTATTTAAGCGAACTAATACATGATGTTAAATGTTTGAGAAAATATGTGGTTTGCAATAAACAACAAAAGACGATTTCGTTGTCCGAAAGACTCAGATATTTATTAAACACTTCAAGGGAAATAATCACACTTGAAATGGCGACATTAATCACAAATTATATAGAAAAGAATTATGAAAAAGAATTAGGTGAAATAAGTGGTAGATTAATTGAACGTATAATCGTTGAAAAAGATGCTCAACCTGTTCTTCTTCAATTGTTGAATCTTCCGGCAAAAGAATCACGAAAATCTTTATTTTGTTACATTGCATTACTATTGGCTAAACATGGTTCCATCGCACCTAATTCTATCGACTATATTAAAAGCTTTTGTCAAACTACTATTGATGAGCAATTCAAGTATATTATTAAACAATATCTCGAACTACCATGTATCGATTCGGAACCAATCCGTCAGATTGTAAAGACGTTACTTCGATGTATACGTCATTCCTCATTACACATTGATGCGACTATTTGTTCTTGCGAAATTATGAAGTTAATTCTACAATTAGAAAATGAAGAACGCAGAACAAATAATGGTTGTGTATTATGCGATTCATATTTCATGTTGATCAATGGTTGTTCGTTCGAAGTACAAAATTATCTTTTAGAATATCTTGATGCGAATAGTAAAGTACAAAATAGTATTAATGAACAGCGTCTGATTCGAATTATTACATGGATTATGCAACATTTCGCAACGAAAGAATGTCCTGTATCTAATGTAATTTATAAATATATAATATCACTTTTTCACGATCAAAAATTTTCTCGAATACAAGAAACAATTATTAATAGTTTTCAATATATATTTATGAAGATGTTTGGGAAGAATATTTTTACTAATCAAGATGTAAAACGACTTTTGGAAGATACAATTAATCTGTGTGTAAAAACTATAGATGATAATTCAGAAAATCTCTTAGCAAACTGTTTACATGCTTACGGATATTGTCTACGTTTCTATAAATATTATTGCAATGAAAAGCCATCAAATGAGATGATCAAATTGTTGACCAAACTTTCTCAAACATATTCATCGTCATTCGTTGCTATAAGAGCTGGTCAATGTTTACTAATAATCGAACTGTATATTGATCGTGGTTCAATTTCTGATTGGCTCAACAAAACTAATCTGAATGTCGAGCAAATATATAACATATTCATACACTGTACATCCGATGAACATCAATTATTAGGATATTTGGACAAAGAAAAAGCATTGAATCATATTTTACTACAACATCCAACAGATCTCCTACCTAAATTTATCAATGAAATGTACATGTATTTAAATGAAAAACCTATGAACTGTAATCTTTCCAAGCGATTATTTTCCTATATCAATGCAACTGAGAATTTATGTCAAGATAATTTTACTATATTTCGTACTATTATGGAAAAATGTTTCCATAATATAGAACAATTCAAAATTTTACTCTATCAAATAAGCAAACACGGAAATAATGATATTCAAAAAGAATGTATTTTATTATATATTCATTTCGGTGAGATTACATCTGATTTTATTACTATGTTGCTAAGTAATGTTCAATATGCGATGGTTTTATCACCGCGAATAGAAGCATTAATAGCTAATAAACGAATATTATTAGATCGAGACATAATTGAACATTTACATGAAGCATTACAATCACCATCGAAAGAAAAATGTGCTCTACAATTACTGATATCTCTTGCTCAAGTTGATTTTATATCAATTTTGGAAGTATTTAAGCAAATTTCAGATATCATCAACAAACGATATTCTCTGGAGGAAAACAACTATCAAAAGGACTATGAACAGTTGATCGACGCCTTACTAAAGTTTACTTGCATTCAAGCTGGTACTCTATCTTCTGGTAGGTTACACCAACTGAAATGCATGATGCATTTTCCATTTTAACAGAAAATTTTTGCTTTTTCATCTATTTTGCCTTCAAATTATAATAAAATATACTTAGCGCATACTAAAAGGTCAATAAAACTTTCAATAACTTCCAAATAAGTATTATAAAATTACAAGTAACGTTCATCGGCATGCCGATTCACTTTGCCCTAGACTGACGGGACAGACACACAGACATAGTTACATCTAGCTATAAAGGTGCAATGACGAAGGGTGGGTGTGGGTGTGCAGTGTGTGAGGGTGTGGGTGTGACTTTGGGGTATGGGTGTTGGTAGAATATGATACCCACACCCACACCCACACCCTCAAGATGGCGAATACCGAGAGACGGTTGAAAAGCTTTATGAAGCCTTGCGATCATCATCTTAGCAAAAATGCGCCATGAAACTCTTGGTACACCTCGGGTGTGTGTGAGGGTGTGGATACAGTTATCTAATACAATCGCATCCACATCCAAACCCACACCCACGTCTGAAAGAAATTGCTGTTGAAAGCTCAAGTGTGACCCTATTTGTGTGTATCACTAGCTATGATGCTAGTGCGTGCACAGTGATGATGAACAGAGAAGATCAATTTTTTCAATTATTTTTTCCATTAAATATAAAGTGGTCGCATTTCTTCGAGAAAGAACTGAGCGAGCTCTTAGACGAGCTGTTAGCCTGTCTGTAGGGCTACGAGGGAATAAATAAAATTGTATATGAGTATATCTCATCGATTTTGTTTAATACAATGACCCCTTATATCAAAGAAATGAATAGTATATATATACCAAAAAGAAAAAGAAGGAAAAAATGTGATATATGATTACATTTTTGACTCAAAATGAAAGAGAGAAGAAAAAGGAATAATGTGATTACGTATCATATTTTTAATAAAACACGCATAGAAAGAGTGATGACTTGACTCATCGCTAACACGAGCGTCACTTGTTTACTTTGTAATAGAAGTTTATTTTGACTACCTCGATAACGCTAACAAAATCAATGTTCAATAAACAATCGAATTACATTCTTCAAGTTTGATCATTTTTATAGAAGAGTTGTTTGCACTGCTATCCACACTGATATCTTCGACTTGTTTTATACGAAAAACGGTGAATGGAACAATTAACACCTCTTCTTCGCCTGGAAATATACTTAAATTGCGAAGATCGAGACCGGTTTGGTGATTCTTTATTTCATAGACACATAAAACCGGCTGTTTGTCCTGATCGCCAGTTCGAATGAACCATTCAGCCATGTCCTTCTTCAACGATGTGGAAAGAAACGAGCGTGTCATGACGATGTCGTCGATTTTATACCTACTGAACTCCTCCTTCGAAACGCTCATGCCACGGTAGGTAGTGATGTTTGAACGGTAATAACTTTTGAAAAAAGGGTGATGAATAACGACGGCTGCAAATATATGTTCTCCAAGACCCTTCGGCGCTTCATCATCGATAAAACCAGAATGGAACAGATTTTGAGTGCTAAGAAATCGAAAATCCGAACCAATTTCAGCTAAGCCATGATTTAAAATAGTACAGAAGCCAGTTCCGCCACTCGTGTAAGCAGAGATCAGTCCCGCTGGATTTTCGCATTCGGCCACAGTTTCGATAAAATACTTGATTTCGTTTTTTGATGTCTCGCTCGAAAACGTAATTTTCTCGATATACCCAGCGGCAATTTCATCGATTAGTTTTTTGAACGCAACCTTGGTAAGCCATCGTTTCATGAGTTCCCGGTTTTCGTAGGAAATTCGGTAAGCATTTTTGTACGAATCGAGCCACTCGATTTCAGTGGTCGTCGCGACAAAATAATTTGAATCTGATTCCGTTCTTTTTTTGCCTTGGAAAAGATCTTTGATTTCATTTTTTGTCGCCACTTGCTCAGCGGTTAATCCTTGACTATTGCGAATCGTTCGAGAAGCACGATAGCGTAATAAAAATTCAACGAGTTCCGCATATCCTCTGCACGATGCAATATGTAGAACTGTATCACCCTGAGGATCAGGTTGCTCGAGAAGGGAGGGTTTGATGATTGCACGAGCTCGTGACAGATCGTTGTCCGCACATGCCGAGTAAAAAGGGCTTGGTTGCCAACCAGATGTTTCTTTCGTATTCATGTTACTAGATCAAGCAAAACAAATATCAATTAGTACTATGTTTATCTTGAGGGTGTGGGTGTGGGATGAGTAAGGGTGAAGAGACAAAGAACACTCACTCACACTCTCACTCTCAAAATGTGTTAACGTAATGCTTACCTTACTGAAAAGGCTTCATACTTATATAGAACAATAAAGAAACACTCTTTTTTTCTTTATGTGATTCTATTGAGTCAAAGATCAGGTAGAATCATTATTTAATTTTTTTTCTTAGTTTGTGTGTAAGAAACAATATCAATAATGGAGTCTTATCATCTTATCTCCTTCTACAAAGGAAAAAATCAGTTGAGTAAATCAGTGAACTTAAGAAATATTATTGGATGTGTGAAATGTCGCAAGTTTCATCATACTAATTTGCCTTATGAATTTATAGCAGCTCATTGAGCTGACAGACACTATATATTTAAAAGACCGTCCATAGGCCTTTTGTTATTAGCAAGACGTATTTGAGGGTGTGGGTGATACTCTTATCTTCAATCACACCCACCCACACCCACACCCTAACTCGAGAAAACCTATCGACAGTCAGCCATCTACTCTACCAATCTAATACTTTCAACTGCTTACAATTTTGCTTACTTGTTTTAATATTATTTCGTACAGCAGACAACGTCGCGCACGACTAAGAATAACAACGTATGTTTTTCATTTTGGCTTATTCCAACAGAAGAAAAAAAAAGACGGTTGTTTTTACTTCGATCGTCTAGTAGTCGTTCGTAATATGATACAATATTTTTTTTCAACACGTAGCGAAGAAAATATTGAAACTATGAAGTAATTTTTTTCTTTTGTGTTCTTACGTGTTACAACTACGTGCTGTTTTTCTCACTCACACACACATACTCCTTCATATAAAAGACGACATAACGGACTATATGTGCATATTTATGGATTATAACTAATATTCACTAAAAGCAAACTATTCCTATCTATATCTATCCGTTCCTATTCTTGCAGGAAAACATTAGATATGAATCACAATCGCATATAGATCAAAGAAAATCGTGAGGGTGGGCGTGGGTGTGGGTATTTGTAATGAATGAGAAGATCACATCACACCCACACATCCTTTCTGTGAGATTTTACATATATTATAATTGATGTGTTATCTTTTATGATTAATTACATCACATTAATTTCTAACAATAGAATTTGCGATTCGAACTATTAATTGACGATTTACTGTTGTCGTTTTAAATTTAGTAAAAAAAAATTCTTGTTAAATAAATAAATCTGAGTCAAGGGATTCGAAATATATCATATATTTAGATATGTAACTCACAAAGGATAACTGATTTTGATAAAAAAAATGAATTTATATATGTATGTTCCTATGTGTATTACACTTGAGATTTACACTAACAATTCATTATTAAAATATGCAAAGTATATCTAACAGAAATTTTTGTTTGATAAGTCTCTCGTTGAAATTTAATAATTAATATATACTGTTTTATTTGAAACTGACCGCTATATATTTGTGTTTTAAAATTTTTATGTTATTCGATAAAAAGTATACATGTGTTGACTATATATCAAACAATTATTACTCATATATGCTTTAAGAAGGCTTTTACATCGTAGAATAACATATAATTTAAGTCACGGATAGTTTTCACACGAAATGTTTGACGAAAAGATAAGGAAATGGGATAAATTTAATTAATAACGAATATCGATTGTTGTTTGAATTGAATTGGATGAGATTAATATTGGAAATTATAACTAGATACTCAATGTTATCGATAAATAATACTATAATTTCTATGTCTACTGCACTCAAATTTAATAGAGTGAATATTTCATTTAGTTTTAGCAATCCACTTAAAGAGTTCTCGTTGACAATTGTACATTGCTTTCTTTACAGACATATTTGTATGTGAATTTAAATGTAATTGTATAGGTTCAATTTGATTAGATAGTTTTTTTTTTTATTTTTTCCATTGACGACGATCAACAGATAAATTATCATGAGTAATTATTCGACCATTTTCACTAAGCATATGATATGGTATTAAAAAATTTGATGATAGATTAACATATTTATTCATACGAGTAAATCCACGTGCATGATCAAATGAAGTATAGTTTAATGAATATTGACGATTATGTTCAGATGTTGAAATTTCTCTATATCTTTCATTTTCTCGACGAACAAACATTAGAAATGATCGAGAATCAAGATCATGAGTAAGTAAATCAATAGATAATTCATTGGGCAAACTATTTACATGCATTATAAATTTTTTTAAAAAAGCTTTCGCGCTCTTAAATCAACATTTTGAAGTTTCGTTGTCAATTATAACTTCCACTTGTAGTATGTGATAAAACAAGTAAAATATTTAAAAAGAAAGAAAGAAAAAAAGAATAATAATGGTAACCATGAACATTACAGAGAATATAGGTGACTAATGTGTATTGTTGACAAAATTCTCTACGATCTTTCTTGTTCTTTTCTTTACCTGACAGCCTCACTCTATCTTAAAAAAGTACTTGATGGGGTGTGGGGCTTCAAATAACGTTGCAGCCGACGATTCACAACACGTCCCTAATGCTGCTGTCAAATCAACATCGTCACGATCATTACAAGAGGATCAGCGAAAACAACAAACGACAGAACGTGTTTCACCTGCGACACAAGCCTCTACAACAGGTAATCCATTATAAAGCACATTAAATATAGATATATATATATATTTTTTAAAATAGCTTCAACGTCGAATACGATGAATATTCTTATTAGTTGTCATACTAATCAACAATAGATTGCCGAACAAATAAAAGATAATTTAAGTAAACATCGTTTTACATGCTATATTATTAACGAAACAACACCGGAATCAATAGTTGCTCGTGCAAATCTTATTCGTTGGTGTAATGTATTTATTGTTAACATTAGTCGAATGTATCAACAAACAACCTTCTGTATGGAAACGATTAACTATGCAAAAGATGTTCACAAACCAATTGTTGCAATTTATACTGAGTCCAATTTCCAAACTTATGGTGCCTTAGGAGTTATATCATCTAGTGCTATTCAATCAATAGTACTAGAAAATGATGATATCTCAGAAAATATTATTGAACAATTATCTAATACTATTTCTTCTCAAGAAAATAAAAAGAATAATGGCAAAAATGTTACCGATCCAGAAAAAGTATGATATTGCAATGAATAAATATAAAATATTTGATTGTATTTATAGATGAAAACTGATAATAATAGTCGAAATCTTATTTATAATGATAAACCATGCACTGTTCTTATTTGTTCAACTGATGAAGGTTTACCGGTTGCAAATTTGATATATAATGAATTTTCTGCAAAAAATTTAAATACCATAGTTGAAAACCTCTCAGATGCAAATGCTACTTGTAGTGTTAGGCAATGTACCGTTATCGTACCAATTCTTTCAGCAGAATTTGAAAAAAACCCAGCTTGTCGAATAGCATTTGAAGAAGCTCGTCTACTTCAAAAACCGATTATACCTGTTATGTCTGCTATAGATTGGAAACCTCAAGATTGGCTTGGTATCACAGTAGCTGGTGCAACATATTTTCGAATAAATACTCAAGTTAGTCCATATGAACCACTCTATGATAGTAATCGTATAACCGATCTCCGTGTAGCAGTTGAAGTAAGTCATGAGAATAAAATTTTAATTCAGATCTTTATGTTTTATTTAAAAAATAGATTGCATGTCAACCACGTCCTAGTCAAGCTGAACGTGAACAAACAGAAATGAAGGTATTAAAAGAAAAAATTGAAGAATGTAAAAGTAAATTACAAATATGGCCACCATTACGTAAAGTACGTACTATTAATTCAACAACGGATCGACAACCAGTTCGTGTTACTATAGCAGAACCCAATGCTACACTTGCTTTTAATCATATTCATCATTCAATTACACGTATGGATTTAAAAGCACCTCCACCAATTCTTGATGAATATGGATTACCAAAACGAGTTCAACTCGATTGTATGATTAGGTAAATGAATTTGTATAAAAAAGAAAGTTTGCGATTTAAATGTTTTATTTGTAGCTATCAATGGGATAATCAGACATTTGTTCGTACTGTATATGAAGATATGTTAATGCGTGAAGTTAAGGCTTGGTTTGATATATGGGGTTCTATGCAAGGGAACATAAATGATGCGATGGCAACAGGTTTGTCATGGGAAAAGTTTATTATTCATTGATAGTTACTTCTCACTCTGTTAGGTGTGGAATGTGCTAAGGTAATGCTCGTTTTTCTATCAAAATCGTATGTTGAATCTACTAATTGTCAATTGGGATTTCGTTATGCTGTTAAACGTGGTAAAGCATTTGTCATTATTCGAACACAACCAAATATTCAAATGGAACAATGGATGCTTGAAGCAATTGAAGGCTTTCCTCAATATAATGCTTTTAGTTATGATGACTTGACAACACCGATTAATGGTGTTCCAACAGTAAAAATAATTTTCCAATGTAAAGATAATTATTTGTTTTATATCTTTTTCTTTTAAGATTGATGTCATCGTACAGGCTATACGTACATTAGCTCATGCACAACCAACTGAAACTGTAGATGATGGTTCAGCTGAATTATTTGAATTACGTTCTCTTCTTGATGATGCACGTGATGCTTTATATAATGATGCAGGACAAAATCGTTATAAAACCTGTACTCGTTGTAATCAACAGTTTGATGAATTTACAAAAGGTGGCTGTAAAAAACATCTTGCATACTATATGGGTGGTGATCTCTTAGAAGGTCGATGGGTTTGTTGTAGACAACAAGCAAATGATTCTCCTGGTTGTGAGCCATGTGACCATACAGATGCAGTTCGTATATATACAGAAAATCCTGATTATGGTACCTGGACATGGGAACCAGCTTAAGATTATTTACGATTCAATTCAAAACAGAACAATATTCTGCTTTGTTTTCAATAAATAAAAATATGATACAGATTTCTTTACCGATGCAATTCATTGTGAGAAACCAAGTTGACATCCGGTGTAGGCCGGAAAAAATGAATCTAAATATCTGTTGAATTTCGTAGAGAAATATTCAATCTACGAATTCAAATAAACAAATCTTTTCTCATTGAAAGAATTATAATCCTGAAAAATTGTATAAAAATGAACTGTACTTATTATATTGTTATTATCATTTATCTGACGGAGCCAAAATATTAAGAAAAGAAAAAAACAAATAAAACTTTTAAAAATAAAACAATATCGACATTAACAGTAAAACACAAACACAAAGTTTATATCAAGAGACTATTGCTTGTTCTCCTCCTTGAATAGTAGACTGAGGAATATTTGTATTTGGAGAAGAAATATCTGACTATAATAGAAAAGAACGAATTATTCAAGTCAAAGAAAATATATCTTTAACTTACATTGACATTGTCAGGTGTTTGTGATTGAAAAGTAGTATTAGATGAAGTTTTTGTTCGAAGTGGTTGAACATAATTAGCTGATATCAAACCTGTATGAATAAGATCAATAGTACCCAAAAACCTTGAGGGTGGGTGTGAGTGTATGATTAATACAATATCCATACCCACACCCTCAGGATAATCAAAGAAAAAAGTCCACAAAAGATGATCACTGATGAAAAAGTTCATACAATAATATTTTAGTTTTTTATTGATCAAAAGAAAATCATTGAAATTAAATTAATTAATCTAACTAATCAAAAAATAATAGTATAGTGTATGTTTCATGTATTTTGTTTTTGAATATGAAGAACTATGTTTAACACGTTGACTGTCCGGTGTATCATATGTGATGCACGATACTTTGGACTGAGACGTCCCGTGCATCACATATGATGCACGCGCTGCATATGATACTTAAACTATCGAAATATATCGGCACGATGTAAACAGTACTCACGGGAGCGGGGGGGGGAGGGTAGCGAGTAAGGGAGGAGGGTGTACCCCCCTCCTGATAATTCGAATTTTGTTTTTCCAACGACGGATGCTGATTTGGCGAAAATTTTGTGTTTTTTCTAGCAAGTTTTTCTCTATAGTATTATTCTAAGAGAGACACTTGAATCATATGTATTGCATGGAAAAAAAGCATCAAAGATATGTTTAAAACTTATTTTTGTGGTATATGAACGTAATACACTTCAAAAAGAATATATTCGAAAAGTACGAAAAAAATAAAAAATGGACGTAGAACAAGTACGCATTTTTTTGTATGGGGACAGTCAACGTGTTAACTTGGATGAGAATATTTTGCTATATGTTGTGGATCTTTTGTCGATCGGCATTGATCTCCATATCTGCATGGAATTAAATGACGTCTTTTTTCATTTCCATCACGAGCATTGCCTGATGTTTTATTTTCTGCAAAAAAAAAACTTCACATATAAAGATCTTCCTTGAAAAAAAGATCTTACTTGTAAATGAAGGAATTTCTTCGCCATGAAAATATTTTATTCGATGGCTAGTAGATTTGTCGTAACAACTCTCTTGATTGCGACATGGATAAAGATAATCAGATAAACCTGTATGTCGATATTGGGCACGATGAACAGGATTGATTAGATCAGAACAATTTTTATCGTCTGAGCATTTAGGAACGTTATGATGTTTATGAACAAGATAAGGTTCTTTGTCTTTGTTTTGACATAATTCATTAAAACGACATGGATGAAAATATTTATTAGCATGATCTTTGTCAGCTAATTGTAAACAGTAAATAGAATTAGGACAAGTAGGTAATGTCGCAGACTCTGGTAGACTAACATCCTGAAAATTTGGCCTTGGTAGAGTAACTGTTCCAGATGAGCAAAGTAGTGCAGTTCTAATTCGCTGAAAAACAGATAGCTTTTCGACTTTTAATGAAGGTTCAACGGAAGCTATTTGTCGCGATTTAGATGACCCGGAAATATCTTTTTTTCCCCTATGTTCTCCACCGTAATAAGTAGCAGGGAGTGTATGATCAACAGATAATCGACGTTGTCTGATTATTTCGGAAGTATCAATTTTATATTCTTTATCAAATGCTGGATGTAATTGAGGAAGTTCTTCGTGACGAATAATTAAATTACGTATAGGAACATCTTGAGATCCACCACTAACATGAATATAATCTAATCTAGATAAATCTAAATTCGATTTATCGAATCGATAATATATTTTTTGATGATTATAAATACCATTTGGACCAGCATGTGATAATGTTACTTCATTTGTTTTATAAGTAATTTTTAAACAAAAAGTAAAGAAATCATCGGTATTACAACCCCGATAGAACACATTAGATTTAGCTTTAAAACGAGCTGTATGCATATTATTATAATGTTGAAGAGGATGACCATCGTTTAAATATGAAAACATTTCATGATAATCTTCGGTCGCTTGAGATGGTTTTTCAGCCACATAACAAATAAGATATCGTAAATTGGTTTGATCTTTATCAGAAGATTGAATTTTTTCATTCGATATTGTCAACATCATATCACCACTCATGACTTGCCAATAAATGTATGTATATTCAGGGTGATTTGGTGCTTGAGATTTATCTAGACAGTATAGTTTATATGATTGAGAAATAGTGATTGGTATACCAATTTGATCATCAAATTTGGTACCAGGTACAGTAATAACAATGCCACGAGAAATCTGTGATGCATTCATTCTTTCTGTAATTTTTTCCAGATTTTTTTCAAGTATAAATTTTAGATAAGGTTTCCGAGTTTCATCTAATGGAACTAGCTTACCTGGTTGAATTAAATTAAGATCGATTGCATGATCAGTTAGAATCAATGAATTACCAAAAACTGCTCGAGCAGATTGTTGAGCTTCAGGGTTTAATGTTTGAAATAAATTTTTCGGTATGTAAACATTATCAATATAATCCAGAGGAATCAATTGAGGTAAATGACCTTCAAAGACAAAATGTGAATCAACAGCTGACCATTGTTGAATAATAGTATCAAGATCGATATCCATTGATTTTTTATTTAGACCAGTAATCGCAACAAGTTCAGTAGCTGCGGCATATTCATAACGTGGAACAGAACAATGTAATTTAGCATTATGAAAATCTTCTGTATGTTTATCTTCAGTACCTGGATCTTTCCACCATGCTCGTTGTCCATAAATTTTTCCGCTATGAAAACTAGTTGCAGCTTGAATAGAAAAATTTGCATCCGGATGAAACATGATTTCTTGTTTAAAACTAATAACAATATCGCCATAATAACATCCGTGGTGGGGACCCAATATACTAAATATATGTTTATCTGTTCCTAATTTTTTATCAACATCATAGCCAATTCCCATTGGTTTAGAAGTCAATGCGATCGATGCTTGAGCTATTTCAACTGCCCATTTATGTATAGCATTAATGTCACGATCATCTAGTGGTGGTTTTAATCTTCTTTCAACAGTCTTAACATTATCATCATGATCAGCGTCTACCGCTAATATTCCATCAGCTGCTACGTTTGCAAATTCTGATTGAACTAAAAGTTTAATTAATTCATGAACATTTTGTTTTACTTCAGGAATGTTATGTTCTAGAAAAATTCGACGTATTCGACTATGTTCTAACACAGCTTTAGCAACATGTTTAGGTTTCTTTAATAGTTCCATAAAATGACGACTCATCACATGACCAAGGACAAGAATGGATTCAAAAATAAGTGCATTACAACGATGTACAGGTTGTAATGCTCGTATCCAATTGAGTATTTCTTGAGTTATTTTCACTCTTTTCATGCCTGATATATCCATGAATGCATTTAGATTTTGAATTATTGCACCTTGATTACGTGCAAAATTAATCGATGAATTAAAATTACTCGATGGTACAACACTTAAATGATCATGATTTTCTCCATGTCGATATTTTCGTAAATGTTGATTATCAGATCGATGGTGACATTTAAAACCTGGATTTCGACAAAAGAGACGAATATCTCGTATACCTGGATGTGAATAAGATTCTAAATGTTCTTCATCCGTTAGTTTCCGACATTGATCTGCATCAGAACAAAGTTGACGAGCAATATGAATCGAAGTTAGAAAATGTCCATTCTCTTTTGTTGCACATAAACGACCGAATGGACATACATGTGAATATTGTAAACAATGATTTTCAATATATCGAGTAATCGTCTCTCCTGAACGACGTTGCATATATGTAACAAATATTTGACAATTATATGGCGTAAATGGACAAGGTGGTCGAAAGGAATGGATTGTATTTTCTAGATGTTCTTTATCATGAAATTGAACACAACAATTATCATAGGAGCAGATGGTTTTACAATGACGATAAGCATTACAATGATCAGCTTGACTTTTTAAATATTCAATACATTTAATTCCATATCGACAAATGGGTAAATGACGACAAGCAAATAAATGATCTTTAGTTGTATTTATACAATAATTACCATCTTTACACATATCAGGATGATCATATTCATTTAAATGTTTTGGATCATTATCTGTACATTCACCACCATATTTACATTTACTATTATGTTGAAATGTAAATCTATGAACTTCATCATCCATATATTTACATGGTGATTCAGCACTTTGATAAGAACATACGTATGGATGTGAAAATTCCTCACAATGTCGAGTATTTTGAAGATCATGACATTTTGATCCATGATGACATGGAGATTTATGTAAGATGAGTACATCACTAAGAGTTAATTGTCCATTAGAAGATTTATTCAGAATACGATAGGGTCCGCTGACTCCGTTCATACGTAATATTGTTGGCGGATAAAAAATTTGATTATCCAATAACCTTTGAAAAGGAAGAAAATTTCCATTTGGATTAATCTTATTTCCAGTATTATGATCATCAATAATAGCAAAATAAATTTCTTTGAAATATCCAGCATATTGAGTGAGAACAGATTTAAAAAGTAGTGCAATATGTTCCGGAGGATTTTTAAAAGCACCACAACCAAGAGCAGATAAAACTAAGCAATCATGATTTTGATGATATCCAATAGCAAAAATACTTTCAATTTTCTTATGTGTATTAACAGCAAATTTGTTTTCTAACATTTTATTTTTATTCAATTCCGGATCTCGAAATGCTGCTATTGCTATCGAACAAACATTAGAAAGTGGCTTAATCATATAAGCATAACCTTCTTCGATTTCTCGCTGTCGAAAGACAGTTATACCGGATGTATAAATAGCACCAAATAATTCCATTGGATAAAAACCACGATAACCAGTTGGTCGTTTAAATACACCTTTTTCCGTACAAAAAAGTGGTTCGGATTGATCTTTATCCGCGACATCAAAATCAAGACTTTGATAATAATCAGATCGACGAAAAAGATTTTCTTCTTGAGCTCCATCACCTTTTCGATAGCCACCCCCTGGAGTAACTGCATTAGCCATATTCAATAGTAATGGTTTATATCCTTGAGAAACTAATTTTTCATAAAGTATAAGACAATCTTCATTAACCACATGAACTATAGTTGATTCATATGGAGTTTTAAAATCTGTTTGCATAATACATTTTCCATGGAATAATTTGGATCGATGATCATATCCAATTGTTTTCAAACGTTTTAAATTCAATCTTATTTCTTGACCATCAACAATATATTTCTTTTTTCGAATAGTAGCAATCGTATTTAACATTACTGTTACTCGTAATAAGTGTAAAATACGATCATATTTAGCATTTTGATTTCTCTGTTGTTGTGCTTTGTTAAATTGCTCAAGCCAATTTTGAGCATTCCATTTATAATGAAGAATTGGATGTTGAGGATTATTGATAATTGTGGTTATATCTGGTTTAGTATCCAGCATTGATGTTTCATACCAATTTTCTGCACTAATTTCACATTGATCTGGATTACTATCAATCGTATGTGGTTTGATAGTCATCGTCACACTATCAATACGAATAGCGCCAATTGCTACACAATTCTCGTAACTATCGATACTATTAAGTTCAATAATAAGGTGATCATCACTTAGATAATGATTAAGGTAATGACCTGCAAATAATTTATTATGAAGAATACGATTGACATCATAATCACGAGGAAAAGGAGAGACAATAACTCGATATGTAAGTTTGACTTTTTTCGAGAGATTTCGACCATCCAGGACGATAAAACCTTGACTTTTCCAATTTTTCGATAATTTTGTTGATAAAACAACGGCAGTACTTGTTTCTTTATTATGCTGTACATAGAAAGAAGTGGAAGAAAGTTTACTTTCACCAATTTGTACAGCCACAGCGTTCGATAATTTCTCGTTATTTGTATTTGAAGGTAAATCTTCGAAAAAACAACAATCAGCACGTGGAAAAACTTTTGCGATAGTATTTCCTATTTTGAAACTGGATGAATCAGCAACGGTGACAAGTTCCGTAAGAGTTGTTAAGCAAATGCGAAAAATGTTTGAAAATTGAGCAGAAATGGGTTCACAGACATATTGATCTGGTGTTTTATATACTTGCATATAACGATGAGAGATTTCATCGGTAGAAGGAATCTTCGTCATATTTTGATCTAATACAATGTAAGAGTCAAAATTGAGTTCATTGACAAACGAAATATTTATTCCACGTTCTTTATCAAATATCATCGAGGGAATTTCCGAAAGAAGATATCTCTGATCTTCTTTATTAGTTAATTCTACTACAGCAATACTGAGGTTTAAATAACATTTAATATTCTTTATTTCCATACGTCCACTTTTCGCAATACAAGTTTGAAGTTTTTCTTCCAGATCACTTTCTGAATAGTCCATTGGTAGATCAGGTACATAGACGAATATATCTTGAGTAGTGGAAGTTGTACTGAGTATACCATGTTTCTTAGCCGGTTTTATATGTAATTTAGTATCTGAGGAAGATTTAGAAGCAACTAACGATTGTGGGGAAATTTTTACTCCGGAATCACTATCTTCATCACTTGACATTATTAAATTCAATAAGTATTAAGATCACTAGAAAATAAAAATGAAATTAAATATATAATGATAAAAAGAAACATGAGTAATTATTGTGAGCAAAACACTTCTCGGCTAATATTTTTCTCAGAATTTAATGTGATTCAAAAATTTGACAGTTTATGTTTTATAGTTTTTATACAGACATAGAAGAATTACAAGTTGGTAATTTCCAAGTTCTTTTCAACAATGGTAGGAAGTACAGAAAAGAAAAACTTCGATATCAACAGCAAACTCACATGGTCTGGAAGAAAGAAGAGATGAAGTGTTGTCATCACTTGACAACAGACAACAAATAACAACAATATATTTTTTTCATATATCAACTGCCAAAGAATAGTAAAGAAAGAATAAAGAAATGATGTATAGGGGAGCAATAATTATTCAGCGAAAAAATGATTTATTTTTAACATCAGTTAGCAGTTGTTTTTTACAATTACTTTCTGTTGAGGATGTGGGTATGGGTGAGGGTTTGGGGTGAGTGGGTGTGAGGGTGTTGATGTGGGTGAGTGGGTTTCAATATGGATGAGGGTGTGGGTGGATCTGGGTGTGATTGTTGCTATGGGAGGGTGAGTGAGTTTGGGTGTCAGGGTGGGTTTGAGCGTTGATGTGAGTGAATGGATGTGCGTGTGAGTATCTTTTCTATACTATCAACTACGCCCATACCCACTCTCAATATGAGATCCACTTGCG
>CAJNOI010000981.1:0-21269 GCA_905250115.1 Adineta steineri | reverse complement strand
CTGCTATAATAGGAATTATTACAATTATCATCAATCTTGTTGGTGCTATTGCAAGTGTATTTATCAAAGGATCATGAAGATAAAGAGAACAAAAAAGAAAAAGACATTTTCTCTTCACTACTTGTTGAAGTTTTTTATTTGACAGTTCATTTTTTCTTATGAATTCATCTAATAAACTCGATTAATTACTTAAAATTTATCATTGATGATTATATGACAAGAATAAATTTGATAAATGAAAATTAAGCTTATGTATATGATAGTTGTATATGATTTAGTTTGATGACTAGTTAATCTCACTCTTTTTTCATACATTTGAACATGTGTGGACGAAATGATATGCATCCTCTCATAACTAAATAAATTAAAATAGATTTTATAATAGTCACATATATCCTTAAAATTTATATCGTTTTATTAATGTGCAACTATAATTGTTGTAAAATATAATACAGAATGAAGTTTTCGCGACAAATTCTAAAATATTATGCGATATTAAGAATTTGGTGAGTGTCTATCTGTGACTCTTCAATATCTGAAGTTTATCGCAAGTAACTATGAAAAAACCAACGTTTTTATGATTCTTTTCTTAGAAATATTTTCTTTTTTATCTATGTCAATTTTTCGTATTTACTATATCACGTCAATAGTTTTTCTTCCGTTCTTCATCTTATTTTTTTCTATTCTATTATAATGTGTCATACACATTCATATCTTTCGTAATTATTCTTTCGCAATACTTGATGAAATAGTTTAAATAGGTATTAATTTGCGTGAAAATATTTTATTATTAGCGAATGGATTGATTAAGAACATGCCATGGAAACCTGTTTATAAGAATAAGAAAGAATTGAAAAATGAACGTACAATAGTTCTTCTCTTAGGTGGTTCAATTTATGATGATAGTGCTGGTGTTCGAATTACTAATCGTCGCCGTCGTGGTGACGAACATTCTCGTAAAAAACAAGATGTTCATTTAGAAGAACATTTATGGCAACGAGATTTTCATGCAATTACACGATTCTTTGAACAAACCAATGCTTCTGTTTGGCGATGTGTTCCTACACGTCTTTATAGTTCACGAAATGAAGCATATGATTTGATTAATGAATTCTTTCAACTTGATAATGATAATAATAAAGGTGAACGACGAACATTTCTTATTTATTGGTGTGGTCATGGATTAGATAATTCAGGTAATTGGGGATTTTCATATGGTGGTGAAATTACTTGTCAAGATATTATCAATGCTTGGCGTTCTCGTCCAATTGCTGATAACTACGATGATATATCATCATTAACAATTATTGCTGATACATGTTATTCAGGTGGATGGATTGATGAACTTAAACAACAAAATATTCCACGTCTTGCTTATCAAGCAGCAAGTCGAGCTAATGAACCTGCATATGTTGTTGATGATGGAAATATTCCAAGAAGTTTACTTATGCGTAAATTTATTATAGAACAAAACTATCCTATTGAATGGTATATATGGACATGTGCTGATCAACATCCAGTATATTTATGTGATTATGCTGAAATAGAAGATGGTCAAGATTTAAATGATGGACAACGACGAACATTAGTTCGTGGTGGTCCCTATTATTTTTTCACTGTCGATAGACATTGGACAACAAATGGAAAAATGTCAAATAAAGAACTTAAAAATGAACTAAACAAACTATCAAAATATGGTGTATTTATTGATAATCTTTGAAATTTGATATATAGTATTTTCTTTTTGTAATTTGAGTTTAAATAAAATCTTATCAATTAATTCATTCTTTCATTCATTGATTTACTATCATATATTTTTTCATTATTAATACAAACCATAACATTCATTGAGTGTAAAACAAAAATGATAGTGAAGTCTTGTTTCATCATCTTATTCTTATTTTTTACATTGTCTTATGGAAAACCAATAAAAGGTAAAACAGGAAAACCAATAAAAGGTAAAACAGGAAAATCACACGCGAAAGCTCCAAAAGTTCAATCAAATACGGATGCATTGAAATTTTTAAATAAATTTGGTTATAATCACTGTAGTGGTAGTGTAGATGCAAAGATTAAAGGTGAAGGACCATTATGTCAATCAAGTTTTCAAACAATGATTGAACATTTTCAAACTCTTTACCGTTTACCTGTTACTGGTCGACTTGATGCAAAAACTGTCGAGCTTATGAATAAAGCTCGATGTAGTTTGGGTGATTATCCTTTGGCTTATTCTGCTTTTCGTCCTTGGTAATAATAAATATCAATTGAAATGACTAAATATTCTCTTGTTTTATAGGCCTAATTCAACATTAAAATGGACATTAAATAATGAAGCAGCTAAACTTGGAAAAGATAAAACACGATCACTTATACAAGAAGCATTTAATGATTGGGCAAAATATGCTCCATTAAAATTTCGTGAAGCGGAAGCAGGTGAAAAAACTGACTTTAGTATTAGCTTTCAAACAGGTGAACATGATGATGGTTATCCATTCGATGGTTCAGGTGGTACTCTTGCTCATGCTTTCTTTCCAACGGATGGTAAAGTACATTTTGATGCAACAGAAGACTGGACAGATAAGTAAGTACAAATGAATATGAAAAAAACAAATCTACTATTTTAAAAATAATAATAGATATGTTGACGGTGCTGGTTATAATTTTCGTTTGGTTGCTTCGCATGAAATTGGTCATGCACTTGGTTTAGCACATTCATCTGATCCAAAATCATTGATGTTTCCATTTTATCAATTAATTAAACCGGAAGACCTACTTCCAAAAGATGTATTTAAAAAAGAATCATAATTATATTTTTCACGACTACTATGTAATATTGATTGTAGGATCGTGATGGTATTCGTGCATTATATGGAACCAGTGAAACAAATAAGCCGACAACCTTTCATGCTACTACAGTTAAAACAACAGCAGCAACGAAGAAAACAACAACGAAGAAAACAACAACAAAAAAAGGTGCTAAAACTCAGAAGACTGTTAAGACAACAACTAGAAAATCACAAACAACACAAGCACAAACATTATCGCATGATCGATGTGCTCGTTTTCTTGATGTTGTATTCGGTGGTTCAGACGGTTGGTTATATACACTTGATTATGATACTGTCTGGCGTAATTATCAAGGTCAGTGGGACACAAAAGGACTTCCAATTACTGAAACATTTCCTGGTGCTGAACCACATATGATGGCTGGAATTGTATCTCCAAAAACAAACAAAATTTATCTCTTTAAAGGTCGACGAGTATGGCGATTTTCTCATCCAAATACACTTGATGATGGCTTTCCTAAACGTTTATTTGGTACTGGTACTCCGTAAGTATTTTTTGTTAATCTCTAATGAAATGTATATGACTTATTTAAAATAGATTTAATCCAGTAGCTGCTCTTTATGAAAAAAAACATATTTGGCTTTTGAAAGGTGGTCTTCTTTTTAAATTTCATGAAGATGATATTCGATATGAAGATAATAAACCACCAAAACGTCTCAATGAACAATTTCCTGGTGTACCAGCTGATGTTCGAACAGCGTTTACATATCAAGGAAAACATTACTTTTTTACTGAACCTGATCGAAAAGTATATATTTTTGATATAAAAACGAACCGTACGGAACCTGGTTATCCAAAGCCGATGACAACAGGATGGTTTGCATGCAAAGGCAATTAAATTAGATGTCACCAGTTGTCAATTTATTTCTAATTTTTCTTATTTCTAATTATTTAAGCTTAATTTTATTTAGTTTGAGATTACGTTTATGATAAAATAAATATATTATAAATCTATTTTCTAGTACTAACTACAGTTGCTATGTAATGTAACATCTATAATGTCGCTAAGCACTTTATGATGGAATAAATATAGAAAAAAATGAATATCAACATATTGAGTTTAAAAAGTTATAATTAAATTTTATTTGAAGATAAGGATTGAGAATGTCTCGATTTGATCGATAAGATGAATTCAAGGTTATCTATATATATTAAATAAATTATTCTTTTCCTTGTTTACAGAATAAACAAGAACACAGAACGAGTTGAGAAGATGAAGAAGAAATAACATTAATGGTATTGTGTCGTTAAACATCAGTCAGTTTAAAAAAAATTTATAATTCTCTTCAATGGCTGTTACATCATCAATTCATACTATGCCCAAAGGTTCGGGTGGTTCTCCTTCATCAAATCCATATATTTTACCTAAAAATGATTTAACTATGGCTGATAGTCAATTAATTGATATACTTTTACATGGACAAAATACTGAAAATAAAATTCAAATTGTTAATCATTGGTGTAAAAATCCTCGTCGTAATCGTTTATCAAATATTCTTGATGCATCTCAAAGACATGATGTTTTCTTAGCTCTGGCAAATACTCTTCAACAAACAACAAATTTAGAATATCTATTTAATTGTTTAACACTTCTATCGGATCTTCAAATAACTATACATCATTATGATCAACGAACTTATCTTCCAGGTTTATAAAAAAACAAACAAAAAATGATTTTCGTATCTTTTTTTTTTCTATTTAGTGATTATTCAATGTTTTTCTTCCACATCACATGATATTCAAACATTAACTTCTCAATTATTAGTTAAACAACTTAATATAACAGATGATATTCCAACATTTTTATATATTTATATAAAAGATGGTTTAAAATCTCCTAATATACGTATATGTATAAAATCTATCGAAACATTAAGTGATTTATTAACAAAATCTCATCAACATGAAAATATATCATCTATATTTGAATTACTTCTTCAATATTTACAAGATAATCTATTTCGTTCGAATTATAATATGATTCTTATTCGAGCAATTCAACATATTAAACGAATATCAAATCCAGATTTATTTAATCAATATCTAGAATCATATTCACCATCATTACGACGACTCTATTATACATATGTACCACAACAAAATGATAATGAATTAGACGATGAAGAAGAAACACCAAGAGCATCAGTACAACGACCTCCAATGAATAATTTAATGTATTCTCATACAGGTAGGATAATATTTAAATAAATTTCTCTATTTATTATCATGAGGAAATGATCTTTCTAAGAGAAATTTCTTTATATTGAAAAGTTATTTTAGAAGTATAATAAATATTTATTTTAAAGAACGTAAGTCTTAAATATTGTTATTTTAATAGACAGAGAATAAAAAAAAGGAAACAATTTTCATTGTCATTAAAATATGTTATTATTGCGCACAAAGTACTAGAAGAATTTTTGTTTATCGAACTCTGTTTTGTCTACACTTAATTTAACAAAAAAAAGTTTTTTGTTTGATATTATTTTCATCACATGAATTCTTCATGTATATTTAATAGAAGTTAAATTTTGAATAAAATTACTGACTAAGGACGTTTTTGATTCAATGTTATTTATCTTTTGCTTATTGTTAACTATCAATAAACTGTAAACCAATAGTAACTCAGAATATGTTATTACAAAAAAACTTATTTCACAACATTTGTTAATCGATTTTTTAACTTACGGCTATATAGTTAATAGATTTTGTTCATTTTCAATGAGGCAGTGTACAGGTATGAATTCAAAATCGATTAAGAGTATATATTGATTTGATTCTAAAACAGTAAAATGAGAATATTTTGAAAACAAAAAAAATAAAAGATAATCGGCGGATATATTCAACTATTAACGAAGCAATCGGTATATATGATCGATACACTAAAATGA
Organism: Adineta steineri; assembly: GCA_905250115.1. Taxonomy (NCBI): domain Eukaryota; kingdom Metazoa; phylum Rotifera; class Eurotatoria; order Adinetida; family Adinetidae; genus Adineta; species Adineta steineri. The sequence continues at coordinate 15,534 of CAJNOI010000981.1, read as the reverse complement.
ATATGTGATATTCTAGGCCTTATGATTTAGTAAAAATTAAAAAACAAACTTTCAATATTTTCTTTTTTTCTAGAAACAAATGGTTTCCATTCCAATAGCACTAATTACACTGATAATATGTTTTTCACACAAAAAACTACTGTTTCTTCTCAAATTGAAAGTTCTGATATAAATTCTCTTATTGAGACTATACATGCAAAATGGATGACATCAAATGAAACGAATCGTTTAATTTATGTCGATCGTCTTCTGGTTTTAAGTGATAAATCTTTTCAAATACTTCGTTCACAATATCCATCAACATCAACATCTGATTTACAATTTCATCAACCATTACATACATTTTTATCATCTATACTTGAATTATTATCTTATATAACAGGAACAAATATTGATTTATCAATTAAAATTAAACTTGTCCTATCAACATGTCTTGTTTGGCTTATTAAACATTCACAAGGAAATTATTGTAAAAAACATTATAAAACAATTTGTCAAGTATTTAAAAATATTCTACTCAATGGACAATCAAATAATCGACAATTAGCCGTATGTAGTCTTTTAGAATAAATAAAACTACTAGTCACTATATGTTTGTTTTTAAATAGAAATACAGTGTTAGTATTATAATATTACTTGGAAATTTTGTTCATCCACAAATGATTCTTAATGAATTAATCGATGATCAATTTCAATATTATAATTATCGTATACAACTTGAACTTCTTGCTATAGTAACAGCAACATTAATTAAACATCGACAACATCATTATGATAGTATATCAAGTATATATAAACATTTACTTCCTATGTTAGTATCAAATCGACGAGAATTACGACATGGAGCTATGGAATGTTTTACAGTTATATGTACGTATTTTAATGCATATAAACCTTTAACATCAACAATGATTGATACAAATCAATCGATTAAATTAGTTTTATCATTAATTGATAAACTATCTTATGATGCATCACATGCATTACGATTTCGTTTACAACGTAATCTATTTCCATCATTAACTGATGATGGAAATATTACACCGGGTTTAGTTTGCGATTCAACCACAATGAATGATCCAGATACGAAATTTATTTTACAAGCTAATAATAATTCGGTGAAAACACCACCAACAGCAACGAATTTTGATAGTCCATCAACGAAAATCTCAGCAAATAATACCAAACTACTTCAATTAGCAATGCCATTTGCAGCAAAAAAGGCAAATACGAATGATACAGTAAGTTGTATTAATGATAAACACTAATTATCAATAGCTCTACGAGAGTTCGAAAACGAAAGATATACTTTTCAAAGAAATTCTATGTTAAATTCAGTGGCGGATTTAAGGTGGGCGATTGCCTCCTTTCCCCTACTTAGGAATCGCCCCTCTCTTCCAAAATCCTAGATCCGCCACTGCCGAGACCTCTAAAAAACGCGTTTCTACGCAATTTTTTGGAAAGCGTTCTACTGTATTAAAATCTACCCCGTAGTTACTCGTCGAAAGGCGGAATTCAATGTGGTTTTACACGTTATTTTATGAGTTTTAACGCTTTAAGCACAGATTATCGACGCGTTAATCACAGTAAACAAAGCTAATGGAGATAAAAATCATAAAAATGTGCGCTTTTCTCGATTTTATTTTCGTTAAAATTTCTACGCCGTATTTCTCCGTTTTTTTTTGAGTTTTGTCTGTCTAGGTGGTTAAATTACATTAGTTTATGATAGATCTGTTAGAAGAATTTATTTCTTATGACTTGTCTAAATAAATATCTATAAATACTTTTCTACTTATTCTCTAAAATATTTATTACGTTGAAATGAAAAAAATTTTTCTACAATATTTTATCGTGCTTCTATAATTATGTCTTATCTTGAGTATAAAAGATCATATGTCAATACTTAAAAATGTGCTTATTTATTTCTTTGAAGAAATCTAAAGATAAGTATTATAATTTCATAATCAGCTGCTATACAGCTGAAAACAAATGCTAATAATCATGAATAAAACATATCAAGTAATGACAAAGCATATATTTTTTTTAACTTTTCTGTCTGTCTTCAGTACATTAAAATAACTAAAACCGTCATCATCAATAAAAAAAGAAAACTTTCATAAACGAAGAAAAAGAAAGAGAGAAACAGAGAGAGAAAAAAGAAGGGAAATAAAAAGTAATGTCTAAGTATATGTAAAGTACATGAGAATTGAATGATTGAAAATTTTACTCTTTCATTATTGTTCGATGGCGATGACGTACATACATGAGCCGAAAAAAAAAGTAACAAAAATAACAACAGCAACTACTGCTATTGTCTAAAGATTTCTTTTAACTATCATTAATAGTAAATATATCGATTTAACACCTATATACATTTTTCTTATCAGACAATGTTCCTATCTGGTGATAAAAAATTTTCATATTGGCCTAAAAAGTCTAAATCATTGGTAAGTTTTGTTTACAGATGTCTGGTTAAAGTCAGATGTAAATATACAGGTTATCTTCATCTTAGTAGAAGTATAGACATATAAAAGAGTTTTTGTAAGTTTTCGACGTTTATTTAGAACAGATGAGAAGAAGAAAAAATTGCTACTCATTATTATATATATATACGCCTACAGTGAGCATCGCACATGAAATATGATATTCTTCTTTTTCTTTCTTTCTTTCGTTCTTTCTGTTTTTTAACGATCGTATTGTTTTGTGGTTGAATTCGAATTACCGGTGAATGACGTATTTTTTTTTTATGTAGAGAAGATATTTATAACTAATAAGGTAGTTTCTAAAGAATGTTAATATGACGTTTCTGATTAAAAGAATCCTATTACGTTCGCTTTGTGAATGCACTTATATTCAGATAGAATAGTTAATATATCATATAGTAATCGAGATTTTCAGTCAACTTCTATATTATAGAACTTCGTGTTATTTAGTCTTTATAAACGAGATTGATTACTTCGAATGTCAAACAAGTATAGGTCGATATAACCAAAACTTTCGCTTAACACAGAAAAATATCAAGTTGACTAACTACATAATTTTTTTTGTTTCCTAATGACATAAAAACGGGATTCATTTATATTTCTCCTCTTTCAAAAAAATATATTTTATTAATTCCATGTAAAAAGATAATTAAAATTTTTTTTATAAGATCCTGTCATGAATACACCTACACATTTCATATAATAATCTGTCATTAATCTCACAAGCATGTCAGTCACAGTTTCATTTATCTATTTTATATATATTATAGGTAATGCGCAGTCGTGAAATACCTCCATTAAAACAGCCTACTGGTGAATACGACTCACATCGATATACCAATAATAATAATCATCATTATGAAACAGCAATTAATCGTAAGTACTTATGATTAACTTGTCATTCAGGTGTTGTCTTGGTTTGATATGTTTTCTTTTGTATTCTTCCCCTCATTGCACATCAGGTCAGCCGCGTCACCAACTAAATAGGCGATTGAATTTATCGACAAAACGTCCAACAAAAATTGGTAGTGTAGAAACAAAAAAAGTAGTTTCATCTTTTCTGTTGTTTTTTTTCTTCTTCTTATATATTTATTATTATCTTGTAGTACAACTAACAGAGTGTACCGTAGAATATTTTTTATAATGAAAACAATATTTTTTTTAGAATTCTTAGACAAATATATATTTATGTCTCCTTCTTGATTCATTTTTTTTCTTCTTTACAATAAGTAAGTTTATTGAAAGAGAAAAAAGAATCAATAGGTTTTTTTAATTAACTTTTTTCTTGCGATTTTATTAAGTTAACTATAGACATATTTTCTTTCTCATATGTCATAATATCGATAATCATTCTTTCTTCTTCCAATGTATTGAAAGAGAACAATATAAGAAAATGAAAATATTCGGATTTTTATATTTTAGCAGCAGTTATGACGACTATTACATCCAGTGGACCATCATTTGATTTTAATGTAAATAGTAGTAATAGTATTCGTCCATTGACATTGACAGAAAAAGTATTTCCCGATGATTGGACAAAAAATTTATTGAAAACAAATAATCATCGAAAAGATTTGATAACAGTTCAACGACAAGGTTTGTTATATTATACAAACTAACATATTAGTTCTTTTTTTTGAAAAATATTAACTTCTTAGAAAAGATAGGAGAGATTTAAGTTTTAAAATATCATAAGGATATATATAGAGAACACACCATTCCCCGTAACAATGCTTAATTTATTTCTAATTATGATCTGTATTATTATAACTAATTGATTCGTTTCTATAGATAGCACTACTCAGGGCAACAATCCTCTACAATTTCGTGCTGTAATACCACGTCGTCCATCTGGTGGACGAATGCCAGCATCACATAATCTTTTGGTTACATCACAACTTCATAATCATTATGATCAAAAACATCCTGTACGTCAATTAGATTCTGATATGGATCATGATGAAGGTATTGATAGTGCAACAGGATCACGTTCCTTATCCATTAATACATCAGATGATGGTAAACGTGAGGTAAAATATAAGATTTTTGTTTTATTTTATTATAAGAAAAAAAATATGTATTTAGAATAATCATCAACAATCGAAAAAACCTGTTCGATCAGTACATAGTAGTTCAACAAGACGTAAAGTAAATCGTATATTCAGTACTAACAGTGATCTTGAATCAACATCAACACATACCCTAACACCAGAAACTAGTAATGAAAGTGGAGTGTATTCACCATCTGGTCGTGATACTGAATATGATGCTAACAGTGCTACAAGGTAAAATAGATAAATCAATAAATATGATTCTTATTTCATTATATTTTCATAGATCATTAAGTAAAGAACAATTATTTTCTACAAAACCACGTCTTGCTCGTTCTGGTTCGAAATCTCTAATTGAAAAAGCACAAGTACCACCCACTGAATCATTACCAGCACAAGTTTATGATAATTATTCATCTAATGAAAAAGCTCATCGATCATATAATCCATATGTTGAAGTTGTTGGTCGGGGTTATACGGATGAAAAATATTCAACAAGAAGATTATCAACTGATAGTACGGATGATAAACAACCACAATTAGGAAATAAATCTCGCGCAAAAATTATTAAAGGTTTGTTATTTGATATTCTCTCTTCTTCTTTCATTTCTTGCTCGAATCGGAAATATAATATGAAGATTCCGCGAATTGAACTTGTAGGACATATTTAAATATCAACAATCCCACTATCTCGAGCATGACTTTATTAAAAACTAAAGTTCATAAAGATGTACTTTTTCGGTCATTATTCATTTTTATAAAAACTAGACTAAAAACAATTCAATCTTATGACATTAATAATTATTTGAGCTGTCATTCATAATATATCTTGAAGTGACATAATATTTGTGTGGAATAGACTAGCCAAATATAGAAGATTTTTTTTTATATAAGGTTAATAATTTACATTTTTATGATTTCAATTTCATAAATGTCATATATCATCTTATCTTTTTTTTGTATTCAAGATAGACTAACATTGGTAGGGATATTATATAAAATATACTTGTGACAGGTAGATTCCAACTATAGAGAGAAAGAAAAAGAAGAACGAAATTATAATCTATTCATAGATAAAACAGAAAAGAGATGTGTGAAATCATGCTTTATAATTTTGTTATTGAGATCAAGCATAAACAATATTATAATGACATATATTTCAGTGCAAAATAAAATGACGTAAAAATTAATAAATAATACACATTTATCATCCATTTTTTTTACGTATAGGTTCTGTTCTTACTAATCCTTCAAATTCAAATTTTAATATGGAAGATGGATCTAATGTTGATGATAATCATGATATTGGAGTTGTTGGAAAAGGTAAATTAGGAAGAAAATAAAACTATAGTGTAATTATTGTGTTTGATATTTTAGCTGTTCATTTACCCTCACGTACAAAAAATGAAACAAATATACTTCGAGCACAAGATAATAATATAATGAATAATATTTTAAATGATCAAAATGATAATATTGAGACGATGTCGGATGAATTTGATAGTGATTCAAAAGAAAATGAGAATGTAAGTATGATTATAATTAATAAAAATTTATATACTACATCGTCAGAAATATTCGTGTTTGCGTATAAATCAGAATCTTTTGATCAGATTTATTCTACAAACAGTGCTTTTTCTAGTGGCCGAATGGGACATTTTGCACCATCAAAGATTACGTTCGCCTTTCAGAGATTTACGATTTTGCGTTTGACCCCTAGGAGATAAAACACTATCTACAGATGAAAAGCTCCTTTTTTCAATACAAAATTTAGTAAGATAATCTATACACGATTAACATATGAAGTAATTCCTATGCGTCATAGATACTGGTAAACTAAGGAAGATATACCGATATCTCTCTAGCTATAAACTCATAGTTGTGATGAAAGAAAATAGGAGAAATTGTTATTTGACCTTGTAATAATATGAGTTCTCTAAAACGAAGATTTCCAATCTAAATCATACTTTCAAAATTATCAAAAAAGCTTTTTTCCAAAGTGAATCCTATAAACACTTACTTCCAAGTTAGATCTTATTGGATTCAGTGAAATGAGAATTTTATTAGTTACTCTCAATAGTCACTACTGACGTTGTATATTGTCATGGGTATTTCGAAGAGATTCTATTTTATTCCATAGACTGTTGAGATGGGTCAATCTCTATCAGCATCATTTCGTTTACGTGTTCAACTGAAAACTCAAGAAAAAATTGAACAAAAAGCACGTCGTCGACAAGCTCGAGAAAATCGTTCTCGTGAAGATCTAATAAATGATAATGATGATACTCCATATGATAATGATATGCCAGTATCATCATCAACATCAACTAGTCGATATTCATCTCAACCTGATCTTACAGCAATTACAAATGATCTACCATTAACAACATCACGACGTCAAATTGATTCAAATATAAATACTGTTCTACCCAATTTTCCATCACAACAACGTCCTCGTGTATTAAAAAATTCGTATGAAAATATTAGGTTTATATTTATTTTCTATACAGACATAAATTCTATTTTAGTATGGCTCGTTCACAAACATTTAATAATCGACGTGATATGCCAACAACTGAACAACGTTTTACATTGAATCGTCCATCATCAGAAGATCATGCGGCGGATCAATTAAAAAATCCTTCGACTGCTTATCGAGAAGCAATGGATTCAATATCAAAAGATGATTGGGAACAAAAATGTTCGGGTCTTAATTTACTTCAAATGATTATTGCACAATATCCAGATACAATAACACAAAATTTACATCAAGTTGTTTTAATTCTTATACAAGAAGTTAGTTGAATTTTTTTCGTTTACTTAAAAAACAACATCACAACTTCTTATTTTTTTTTCTTCAAGGTGAAAAATCTTCGATCACAAGTAGCTCGTTTTGCCTTAGCAGCATTTTGTGATATGTTTAAATATTTAAAACGTAATATGGATATTGAACTTGATATAACTGTAAAATCGCTAATACAAAAAAGTGCAGAAGCTAATGATTTTTTTCGATCTGATACAGAAAAATGTATACAAACAATGGTGGATAATGTGACACTTCAAAAAGCATTACAGGCATTAATAGCTGGTGGAGCGAGGTAAATTAAAATTTCATCGTTGATAGAATACTAAAAACATTTTTACACCGGTTAACTTTAAAACAATTAAATTGTAAAAATAGATTTTTTTCAAAGTATACCGTAGACTAATAGGAACCCTTGAAATGCTTAGTAATCATCAATGGATATAGAAAATTTTAATTCTAGCCATCGTAATCCAGCTGCAAGAAAAGCGTCAGCTAAATACATCTATCAAGTTTGTGAAAAATTAGGTCCAACGAAAATTTTAACTGGTACTCGAGATATTACTGAACGTGTATTACAAGTTGGTGCAGCATTTGCATCAGATGGACCGCCAGAAATTAGGTAATAGAATAAGGAAAAATCTAAATAAATTTTAAATTTTTTTGTTTAAGATGGTATGGTAAAAAAATCTATCATATGTTTATGTCATTTGATACACTTGATTCATTAATGAAACAATATCTTACTCCAAGTGCTTATAAAAATATGTGTGAAATTCTTGATAATATTCGAGCTAAAGTAAAATAAGATTTAGAGCTTTTTTTTTGCTATTATTATTTTAAATGAATTAGGGAGGTGTTGGTGAAACTCCAAGTGAATCTGCACGAAATAATAATCGACGAGCATTATCAAATGATAAAATAAATACAAATGGGTAGAAAAATATTTAAAATCGTATAAGATTTTATTTAAAATATAATTTTAGAACTTTAACAAAGCAATTTTCATCAACTCGTAAATTAAATACAGCTGATCAAGCCGAACAAGTTCGAGATTTAACAAAACAAATGCGTAGTTCAGATTTTCGTGAACGTGTAAATGGTATCGAAGAATTTCAAAAATTATGTGAACTTGAAACCGATACAGCTATTCAATCTCTTGTAAAAATATTTGATGGTTTCAATGAATGTTTAGCTGATACGAATTCTAAAGTTGTACTTAAAGCATTAAATACAATGCATCAACTTGTTCCCATATTAGGCGATTCATTATCAAGTGTTATTAATTCAACATTACCAGTTGTTGCACAAAATATTGCATCAAACAATCGAGAAATCTCACAAATTGCATCGGATATTATTGATACAACTATTGAATATATTGGTACAATAATAGAAAGAAAATAAATTTATCTAATTTCTTTCTGTCTTTCATAGATTGTGGTGTATTATTACAACCATTATGTATACTTAGTCAAAATAGTAATCTTCGTATTCGACCGGAGATTGTTCTTAAATTAGCAGGTAAATTAATAAAATAAAATGTAGACAAAATCAGATTCAAGAGTATATCAATATTGATTTACTCATCATAAATGCGTAAATACTCAATAATTTTCAATTTGATCAGATTACTCTCAAATTGAAGTTCATGTTTTATATAGGGTACAAATTAAATGGCCAGTTTTCATTCAAAATGATCAGTAAAAGCGATCAGTAGTTTTATTGTGAATTATCAGTAAAAAATTCAAACTGGGTGTGGGTATGGATGTGGATGGATAAGAGATGGACACTCACATCCACAGGCACATTCACACCCACAATCGCAATCATACTCATACCCAGGCCCTGATCGTGATTACTGACATTCGACATCGTTTACTGCTCAGAAAGGATATATTTACTGATCAAAAATACTGATCACGCTATAAGAAAAACAACTGATCATTTAAATAGTACCTCTTTATATATATCTAGTCAGCAGGGACATATCGGGGGTGAACGCGTCGTGGCTAGGGAGCTGCAAAATCACTTTTTTTCGGTACCGGTCCCATCCCGGTCCCGATCCCAGCCCCGGTCAAGTATTTGCAGCTGTCCGGGTCCCAATCAAATTTTTGAAGTAGTCTCGATCCCGGTTCCGATCTAAAGTTTTTCCTTCATCTGCAAAATAATCTATGAAGTTGGTAAAAATTTTTAATATTTTCAATGCGAATCAAATATGTTTTTTTCATAGCTGGAACTGGAAATATTGATTTGCCATTTCGTAATTTACAAAGATTATAGACAAGAAAATGTCTAGTTTAATATATGATAAAAAAAACTGACGGGACCACTTTGCAGAACTAGAGCGTCGCCTCCTCTGCTTTTGGAGTTTACTGGTATTACGTCCCTTTGTTTTCATTCTCAATAAATCTGGCAAGATTTAAAATTTATTATTATCTTTTAGCTCTTGTACCTCAAGTATGTCAACGAAAACCGAAACAAGTTGAAATTCATCTGTTACCAACCTATTGGAAACTGTTAACTCAATTACGTGGTCAAAATTCTACGACTGTAACATCATCAGCTGGTGGTGTGAATACTTTAAATTCCTCTATACATTCCATAACATCAGCATTATATGCAGAACTTGGTAGTACTTTAATTGATAAAGCAAGTTCAAGTTCATCAGTACCACCAAAAAATTTACAATTACTACGTGAACTTTGCACGAGTATTGATGCTGTGTGATTTTTGCTTTTTCATGGTTTGTTTTTCAGTTGTGATTAAAATTCTTTTTTTTTCATTTTTGATGTGTGTTGATTTATTTATATAAACACAGCTCAAGCAATCATTTTCTTTTCTTTTTCGTCTTTTTATTTAAAAAAACAAACAAACAAATAACAGTGACATGTTTTCTCGTACGAACGAATTTCATTTGAACATCAACTTTTTTTTCTTTTTTTCTGTGATGATTGTTATTAGTTCTTTTTCTCTTCCGTGCACGTTCTTATTCTATGTTTTGTATAAAAAGAAAAATCAACAGGATTCTATTAACACGTGAATTCGAAAAATGCTTTTATTTTGATGATATATTAGCCTAAGTAAACAACATTCATGGAGTTGGCTCATCATTGCAAATAATTGATTTAGTTTCATGATAAAGAAGAATTGATAGTCAACGGATGAAATAAATCAATTTATATAAGATTGTCTCATTCTTTTCATGATGACAAGAACCTTAGTAATAAATTTGATTTGTCAAGATACTATCAAAACAGACTGAGAATATTATTAATCATCAAATCTAAGATTTCGAAGTTCTGCATTACTATCAAATTAGTATTAAGTTTTAACAGATCTAAATCACAGATAAAAATTTATTTTAATTTCATTAATGCATCTGTATATAAATCAAATAGACAATGAACAGCACTGGAACGTTTTGCAATAATAATTGCTGTTTCATTTAATTTATTTTGAATATTTACATTAATAAATGGATGCATAAGAAGTAATTGAATTGTTTCACGATGATTTTTTTGTGATGCAGCTAAATGTAATGCTGTTTGTCCACCATTTGTTTGTGAATTTATATCAATATCATTTTGTAATAATAATGATACTATTTCATAATTATTCCAAAATGCTGCGCAATGTAATGCATTCCATTTATCATCTGTTAATGCATGTATATCTGCGCCAGATTCAAGTAGATATTCACAAATTTTTAAATGATTACCACTTGCCGAACGATGTAATGCTGTATAACCATCACAATCACGCCCGTTAAGAAGTGATCGATTAGAATTAATATATTGTTGAACTTGTAAAAGATCACCATCTTCAACGGCTGTTAATAAGCCTTTAATTGGATCACGGCGTATATCATTTTCTGACCAATGTTCAATATCATTTTCATCTTTTTCCCAATAACTTTGCCATTTTGATGGTTCACCATTTTTCTTTTCAATGATTTCATCAAAAACAATTGTACTTAATTTATTTATATATTCCAATCGTTCATCATCATCCATACCTAAATAAATTATATATAACAATAAATCTACTAGTAACTCACACTAGAAGCCTAGGGCAAAACTCTAAAGTTCATATATACTCATCTGACATTTCTGCTTTTTAATATTTAAGAAGCTTAGTAGTCTAATCAGTTATAATTCGTGTATCATTAATAACAGTATGTCTTCAAGTAATTTGAAAATAATAAAAAAAGATCGAACCGTAGGGTTTCCTTTTACTATATTTAACATATTATCAATAAGCCAGATTTTCAAATAAAGCATAGTCTAGGTAACCTAAAGTTTGCAGTTGTATTTCTGAGTAATTTAATAATTCGAAAATAGACATGTTTAAAAATAAGCACCTGAATTTAAGTAAAACAGTCATTAATACGAATGCTTCCAGAATTTTCTAAGGTCAATTTTAGAGCCATACAAAAGAATGAAAAATCCATAACAACTCGATTCTAATGAATTGTAAACTCTCAAAAAAACCGTTCGACAAAATCATATTTCATCATAAATATTCTCAACTATTATTTGGAATTTATATTATTCTAAATATACCTTCCATTTCTTTGTGTAATTTATTTTCCGTAATATCATGTTGTTGATCATTAGTCATCTTGAAAATATAAATAAAGGCGCATAGATTTTTTTTGTTTTGTTAATACAAATTTTTTATTTATTTTTAAATAAGTTATTAGAAATGAAATGTATGTGAATGTTTTCTTCTCTCCTTTATATGTATATGTTTGAATAATTACAAGAAACAACAATGAGTGCAAATGAATGAGAACATAGGATATAGTTATCAAAAAGAGAAAACAAAACAAAAAGCGAAATTTAGTTTATATTCTTATACAATAATTAATAAGCAAGAAAATCACGATTAGAGAAAATTCAAAATACAATAGAACATAATTGACAGATATTGAAAAACCCACCGGCAAACAAAAAAAGAAAACATGACAACGGACGGTTTTTTTCCTTTTTTTCCTTTTTTAGAGAATACTCATTTCTAGAAATCTTCATCTGACAAAAACAAAAAACATTTCTTCTCAAAACTTTTCATATTTATAATATTGTACATCCTTCACAGCACCCAGTTGTTGTTGAATTTGGACTAGCAGTGTTTGATCGATGTGGTGATATTGCACGTTGTGAATGATCGGCTGTTCTATCTTGATTATTGTCATGTTTATGTTTTCGTTTTTGATCGCCATTTGTAGGTTCAGGAAGATTTTCACGTGGAACAAGATGCATCACAGTTGTTTTGCCTTGTTGAAGACGAAGAGCTCCTAATGTAACATTTCCATGTAAAAATCTTCCTTGATAGATTAATCTTAATACTTCATAACGATCAACTCGCTGTTCATTTCCCCAATCTAATTTAAAACAAAATAAAAATACAATTATTACAACAACAACAAAAAACCTTCAGGCCAATTTTCAAAAACATGTTTAGCTACATCAGATGCTGTTGTCGATGGTCGAAATTGAAATTCAGCTGTTTTACCACTGACAAGAATTAATTTTAGATTAATCTTTGAAAAATAAAAAAGTTTAAACAGAAAATTAAGAACTAAATCATTTTCTTTTGTCTTACTATATCGGACGGTGAGGATTTTGATCCCATTGATAAAAGAAAAAGATCATCACGTCTGATATAACATTATCTTGAACGATAATAAATAAACAATAAACATCAAGATATAATTGAATACTCATTTGATGTCGCTACTATCGATGTAAGAAAAAAGAGAATAAATTAATTCGAAAGATTTTAAATTATCGGAAATAATTCTTTTAATTTTTATTTAAAAGAATTTTTATTTCGAATTATCTAAATAAAATATTATAATTGATGAAAAATATAAACCAATCCAATAAAAAGAAGCATTCAGTAAGACAAGACTCTCTTTTTTGTTGAATGAATTAGTTAAGTTCGTTTATTATATGTTCTATTATGAAATTAACACAAAAAACAATTTTTCAATGTTTTGATAAATCTCAACAACAATCACCAATACTCCTAGATGATAAAGAAGAAGGTATAATTATTAAAAAAACCTATTATATTAGAAGAAGAGAACATCTACTTGGATAAGTAGAAAACATTCATTCAGAAAATCTTGTTGCACTCGATGAAGCCTGAATAAAAATCATATATTAGAAATATTTTGAAAGACTGTCAAATATAATAGTTGAGTTATATTCTTCTGAGAGATTTTGGTTCTATCATTATATATAAAGATTGATTTTGTTGTATTAGATATAATTGAATGTGAACCTGAAATACAACCAGTTATTGAACGATTAGAAATTCCATCTCGTCCATCTGATTTTCTTTTACCTGTACATATACGTCAAGATGATAAATCTTTACAAAATAATATAATTCCATTATTTAATCAATGGAAATTAAATGAATCAGATAATGATTTGTCACCGAATTATTTACGAAATTTTCATGGTATTTGTCAAACAAATAATCAAAATGAAATTGAATCATCTAAATTTCAAGTATAGATTGTTCGATCTTGTCTATTAAATAATCTTTTATCAATTTAAGTTTATTCGTATTCCATCGAATGAACGTCAAATGGAATTATTTCAAGAATATACAACTGATAATTTAAGTTCTTATGCTCAATCAGCAATTGATTGGAAATCAATGTTTCACCATTTACAAGATTATCGACAGAAATCAATAGATCAAAGTAAATTATAGAAAGATTTTTCTTGAGTATTTTACGAAATAAATTCTTTTTCTCCTCATAGATCAATACGAACAATTACCTTGGACAGAAATATATCGCCCACGACATTCAAAAGCTTACCTTGGTAATCATACAAAACAAATCCGACGTTTAAATGAATGGTTTTTACATTGGACAAAGAAATTACATAATGATAAACCACAGAAAACTACACGAAAAGGACGAAAACGTGCCAGAGATAATGACGATAATTCAGATGAAGATTTTATTGACGACTCAAGTATGTATAAAAGAACTAACAGCTAAATTATTTGATATTGTTATTTAGATATGATTTATTATAATCGTTGTCAATCAAAACAAGAACATCCACAAATAATTTTTATTCATGGTTCTGGAACAACATCACTTGTACATGCACTTGCTGAACAACATAATTTTAAAGTATGAATCTACCCTATAACCTATGAAAATACATGTCCAAACTGTTTAAAATCGCAAGAGTTTATTAATTTTCGATTTCTTCTAGTTTATGATCTATAAGGTATTAATTATAAACATAGTGATAGAAATAAACACGATGCAGTATTAGTGCCTCCTGTCTTTACGACTTGAAAAACACAGTTCAGCTATCTACTCGTTCAAGAAAAGCCTGATATACTTGGAAAGCTTTATGGAATATCTGCAAATATTTTTCAGTTAATTAGAAATTTATTCAAGTATTTTTGTAGTAACTACGATAGAGACTTTCATATCAGCCATTCGATCGATATTGTATTTTGTAATCCATGTGAGAAATGAAACTTGCCAACTATAATGAAGATATCGAGTTTACAGATCAGCTTGTTCGTTTCGTCTGAATTTCAATCATAATTGTAAATAAAATATTACGGAGAATTTTTTAAACATCATAATCTTTTAGGTAACAGAAATCAATGGTTCCCAATCACGTGCACGTGCACCATTACTTAAACAATTAGAACAAGTTACTAGTCATCATTATCTATCATTGAAACGTTGTTCATCAGATACAATCGTAGCACACGGTAAATAAATTATATGAATAATTTTGAATTATTTTCTTGTATAACTAGAAGCTAAACTAAAAGAACCTATTGCATTACCTGTAAAGAAAAAAGCAAAAAATGAACGTGGAACAATAATATCATTTTTTAATAATAAGAAAAAAAGTGATAATAATGATGAACATAAAGAAAATACTTCTCGTCGTCGATCAAATTCAACAAAAAAATCAACTGCTATATCAACAAGACAAAGCAAGAAAAAAGAACAAATACAACAAACCATGACAATAGAAAATCATTTACTATCATCTGTTCATGTTGAAAAAGCATCATTAATTTTTTTTGATGAAGTTTGATATTTGAAAAAAAGAAAATTCTTAACTATTAAAGAAGTTTCTTTATTTCTATAGATTGAAACATTAACTACAGATGATAATTTTTGGTCATGTTT